>JBAGKK010026802.1:0-54447 GCA_037177015.1 Euceroptres primus
GATGATGCAATGTAATGGTTAATTTGCAAAAAAAATTGTTTTATATATTATCACTACACTTAATTTATGTTTGGAATGACACAATTGCATGCATGGCCACTTACACATATAATCGCACGCTCAAATGCTTTGAAAAATTGCACTCGCTGGGGATTCGAACCCTACCTAGAACTATCTAAACCTAAACCTAACGCACGCAAAAACCCACGGAGCTATTGAACCGCTTGGATGTTGTCGATAGTTAGCCCGAGGTAACTGTGGAATATATTAAAACTGAAATTTGGAAAATTATTGTTTGCAAGGGAATTTTTCTTATATGAAAGTTTTAGGTTATTATTTCAAACCTAATAATAACCATTCACAGGTATAATAGAACGTGATCACGAAAATATTTAATTAATTTGTGATTTCTGTTCAAATTTGGAAGCTCCAAAATTTAAAGCATTTATTACTTTCACTTTTATTAACTTCAGAATCTTTGTGTTATAATAAAATACTGTCAATTTTAGTCTAGAAAGTAGCCAATTAAAGGCATTCGTAATCAAATGTCGAATCTTGAATGCAAATATGTACTAATATTATGATTAAAATATTACATTAAATTTTTTAGATAATTTCCATACTTTTCAGCTGATTAGTCTGTAGATCTCTTTTGACTATATCTAGGTAGATATTCAATCATATCGCTTGTCTCGCTTGGAAAATGAAAGCAAGAAGGGGCTATAATAAGCAAAAGAAGTTTCAAAAATCTCATTGACAATACTTTTTCAATGTCGATCGATAGAACTCGAGAATCTGTAAATTCTTCTCTTGACGTGCATCACTAAAATTAGAGTTTACGGTGAACCAAAAAAAAGTTCAAAAATATTTACGACAAAAATTAACTAAAAAAAAAAATAATTTTACGTCCGAGATCAAATTCATAAATAAAACTGAAGAATAACACAAATAGACTTATGTATTCTTCTCGAAACTTTCGGATAACTCCTTTATTATCTCCCAACAATTTTTCATATTTTCATTCAACGATTCGCTAACCATTCTTGAAGCATCTTGAAGTATCATAATACTTTGATTTGGTTAAAAATAAACCTGACATTGATTCATATTGAACTGTCTTTTTTTTTACATTGAACTGAACCAATCAAAAAAGTTCCGAACGATCTGCGACAAAAATAAAGTAAATTAAGACACTCTGATTTGGTTCTAAATAAACCAGAAGAACATTTCAATATGAACCAGTTTTGGATTCATTTGAATCAAATTTATTTTTGTTGCAAATTATATTTATCTTTCTTTTGGTTCATCTTGAACTCACGTTTTTTTTTAATCGAAAAAAGTTCAAAATGATATGCAATATAAATGAAGTATCATAAGACTCTTATTTGATGAAAAATGAATCCGATATTAGTTCATATTAAACAAATTGAATTTCGTTCGTTTGTTGGTTGACTTTAAATCAAAGCAATCAAAAAAGTTCAAAATAATCTGCAACAAAAATGAAGCATCATAATAACCCGATTTGGTTCAAAATCAACCCGATATTGGTTCATATTGATCCAATTGAATAAATTGAACGTTTTTCGAATCATTTTGAACCATATCAACTAAAAAGAACAAAATGATATGCAAGGAAAATTAAGTATTATATGACCCTGATTTGGTTCAAAGTGAACCCGATATTAGTTTATATTGGTCCAGTTGATTAAATAGAACGTTTTTCAGTTAATTTTTAGCCAAATCAGGGTCTTATGATAGTCCTTTCTTGATTTAGATAATTTTTTAACTTTTTTTTTTGTTTATCTTGAACTCACGTTTTTTCTGTGTGCTACTTATTTTTAATTTGTCTGATTAAACAACACATCAAGATATTTGTATAAACTTGAAATTGTATCTAGTAATTCTTAAAACTATTTCTTTCTTCTGGATTGAGGGGTTAACCACTACTGAATTCAGGTGTACACTTGTTCCTGAATTCTTTTGAATTCACTTTAAATTCTTTGAATTCTTTGAATTTATCTTGTATTCTTTGAATTATTTTGAATTCATTTTGTATTTTTTGACTTATTTTTTTTAATTCACCTTGTCTTCTTATTTTGATTTCTTTGAATTCTTTTGAATTCACCGTGAATTCTTTTGAATTTTCTTATTTCAGGTGTACATCAAAATTGCTAGTGGTTAATCCCTCGTTCTGGATGAAATTGTTAGCATTATTAAAATCTTAGATTCTTAATTTTAGAGCTTAACTAATTTTTATTGGTGAATTTATTTTATGCCGGCCTTGTAATATCGGTCATTCGGTATCTTCGAACTTCGATATCGTGTGTGGCGTCTATTGGCGAAATAACATATCAAGGTCCAGTTATTCCATCTCTCGACACACTTAATTGAAGAGTAATTTCTCTGTTGCACGCCAATTAAAACGAACGATCTTCGGAATTATCCGATGAAATGAATAGTTTCAGTTCGGAAATTTCACTTCAGGTGAGGAAAATCTTCATTTGTAACATAGTCTGTTAAGTTCGCTTAAATCTCTTCTTTAGACATTTTTAAAAGTTGGTTTGTAATATTAATAAAAATTAAATTGAACGCTAAGCCAATTTTTTTCATTAAGAATGCCCACATTAATTCTCATCAAAAATGAGTTTATTTAAGTCGTCTGTTCAGAGATAAAAACTAATATCATAAAATAAATATAATACCACCTTTTTTGTTTAGGAATTTAATGCTGCATTGAGCGAAGAACTCCCGTGTAGCTCGGGTTTGCACCCCAACTGTTCGGGTGCTCACCCGAAACAGCAGCGCCCGAAGTAGTGGGGCGCCCACCCGAATCCTTCGGGTGCTTACACGATTGATTCGGGCGATTCGAGTCGTCAACCGCGTTGGACGTTGCGCGTTGAACGTTTGCGCATGTATGCTAATGGCTGCAACTGATCAACGTTAGGCTCTTTCCGGCTGTCACTGCTCTGGTTTTTATGAAGTTTGGTGCACGTGCGAGTTATCCAATGGAATAAAGTGTGGATAGTTATCGTGCGTTTCATCGGGCAATCGTTAACCATGGTAAAGGAAATATGAAACGACATTTTTCTTTCTCTAGAATTCTTTTTATAACACTGCGGCCATATTTCGGGATGAACGCTTTTATTGAAATCTTGAGATTTGAATTTTTTTCAGTTGCGGCCATTAGCATGCATGCGCAAACGTCGAACGCGCAACGTCCAACGCGGTTGACGACTCGAATCGTCCGAATCAGTCGAGTAAGCACCCGAAAGATTCGGGTGGGCGCCCCACTACTTCGGGCACTGCTGTTTCGGGTGAGCACCCGAATAGTTGGGGTGCTCGCACAACTCAGCCGTGTGATTACCTCAACTATTCGGGGGGAAAAAAAGGGGAAGCCACCCGAACTGTTGGGGTGCAAAGGCGAGCTACACGTGAGTTGTTCGCTCAGTGTGATCATTTTAACGAAAAAAATTTCAATCCATCTTCATATTCAAGTTGTCAATAAATTTAAAGTGATTTCAAAGTATAAAATTACGCGTTAATCCCCCCATGCCGAATTCACCTTACGTAAAATGCTTTAATAATAAGGAATGCGAGAAAAATAAACAGCAATATTGTATAAATCAATTTTATAAGCAAATAAACATTTATGGAACTTTTTTTGGATGAAATATTTTCTCTTCATAAAAAATAACGTCTAAATATTTTATAATTTTATTTTACCTAACAAAGTTGTTTACGATAAACATTCGCAATTTTTATTAACAAAGCATATAAACAATTTCAGTACAGTCGTACTTTTGTTACAGAAAAAAATTCTTTACCAAAAGCTTACATACTTCACATGACTTTATAATGTTTTCCAACTGATAAGGTTTGTCATTGGTTAAAAATTCCAATTGTTATTAACAAACTCTATAAAGAATTTTCCTTCTAAAAACTAATTCTTCTTTGACAAAAATTTGCTGCAAATAACTTTATAATATAATCTGTTTGTAATGGATTATTATGAAATTAACAATTCCAATAGTTAATAACAGATTATATCAACAATTGTTCAATATTCATATTTTTTTACCATAGTTCTTTTTTAACATATACTTGCTGCGAATTATTTTATATTATGTATCTATAAAGGTTTACTGAAGGATAACAAATATTAATTGTTAGAAATTATTGTCAATAACAAATGGAATTGTTACCTTATGATAAACTTTTTTAGTTTTGATAACATTAGAAAGTAATTCGAAGCGAGTTATAGTTGAAGAACAATTTTTTATTTGAAAAAGTACACTGATTTGGTTCAAAATAAAGCCGAAATTCGTTTATATTAAACTTTTTATCGATTCATTTTGTTCGAAATCAGGATCTTAAGATACTTCATTTTCATTTTAGATAATTTTGAACATTTTTTATTCATCTTGAACTCTCGCTTTTTATCGAAACAAAAATAATTCAAAATGAGCTATCATAATGACCTGATTTGGTTTAAAATAAATTCAATGTTGATTCACATTGAACGGATCATTTTCCGCGCAAATCCATATCTGAGCCCACTTAGCCCCACTTATCAACTCAATTCAATCCAGTTATTGAATAATTAGTAAAATCCTGGGAAAAAATGTTTAGAAGCCACTTTAGTCTTCAAAATTTAGTTCTCTGCACTGTTAGAAATTTCCATGGCAATTTTCAGAGACATGAGACTGAAGCTTTATGCAGTTACCGTTTCTAAAATTTCAATTGAGGGTCCGGGTGCAATAACTCGCTAGACGCTCGAACAGCCGCATAATTATTGTCCGATTGTCTCAGAGAATTCACATTTTCGAAGTCGCTGAAATAATTTTTTCAAAGCACTACCTTGTAGAGAATGAGAAAATGGGACTTTTTTTCCTTTACAGTTTTTTTGTCCCATAATTATTCTTAATAGGAAAAATGAAAAACTGAAAAAATTTTACCTCTAAAATCAATAAGTTTTTATAATATACATCGTCGTAACTTGGCCAAATATTGTTGAAATCGTTTAAAACTTAGTTTACACCCTCAGTTTAGTCTTGTGAAGGCTAAGGAAGAAGCAAAAGTTCAAAAATATACTATTGTTTACTAATATTTAATTGTAAAATGGCACTGGGCCGGTAACTACGTTTTTATGGCTTCTTCGACAAAAAATATCGAGGGAATTTTCAGTTTGAAGAAACTTGCAGTGAGATATTTGTGCCCAAATATTGAAGAAAGATTTCTAGAATGTTTCAGATAGATTCATCCAAAGTTGACGGAAATATCGATTTTATACGTGTGTGGCTCGGTCAACGTTCACTCTGCGAACACAAACCATCATGGGGAAGCGTACTCACCATTCTGCTTTGCAGGACCCACTAATTTGAGAATTTTTTAAGGGTTTTATTTTTAAATAATTTTAAATTATGTTTGTTAACTTTAAATAATTATTACCTCACTCTAATTGAAAAATGGACAAAAAGCGAAAAAATTCCAAAAAAAACCTAAACTTTCTAGTATTATTCTAAGAGAATATTGTTATAAATAATAATACTTTGTTTGAACAATTATTTTTGTTAACTTTAATGGACTATTATCTCGCTCTAACTGAAAAGTTGAAAATAAGTTGAAAAGCTCGGAAAAAACGCGACTTTTTAAGCCTTTTCGAAGAGAAAATAGCTAACAACAATAATAAATAGTTCAAACAATTTATATAAACCTAAAATTATCACATGAATATAGTATTTTATGTATTAGAAATACTTTGTATTAAAGAAACTGCAAACAAAAGATAATTAGTGCCAAAAACTCGTAAAACCCAATTTTTCACTTATGAGCTTTCTTTGTGACCCTATATAACAGACTTATGGGGGTGATATTGAAAAAGTAGTTGTTTATTCGCATTCTACGGCTAATTGTGAACAGAAATGTTGAGCTTCAACTCGATTTACCTACAATTGACGATTCTGAATAAAATTTGCAAAAACATATTTTTTTCTTATAGGAAATACGTGTTGAAATTCATGGGGCTTGCATCACCTCTAAGGGCGGGTTTCACCAACTATGATTAAAATTTTAATCAATGATTAACTCAGTTTAACCGCTCTTAATTTGCCGGTTAAGGAGTTAATCCTTGATTAACTTTTTAACCAGAGTTGGCGAAACGGGTCCTAAATATCATTTTTCTTTTAAACAAAAAAATGGATTTAGTTTTTTGTAGATTCGAACAAATTTCCGGACGATATGAATGCAAATTCGAAAAAAGAAGTTTCCAATGCATTTTTGGACCACCCATTGCTAGGTTTAAGAGAATAGCCCTAAACCAAAAGTCACGTATCTTTTTAGTTTGGACGGCAGCCTAATACGCAATCTTGCAATCTTGCGTACACGAAAAATCCGAGCAATGAAACCCTGGGAGTTCATTTTTATTTAATTTCATATAAAGTATTGAAATAGCTTACCTCATTTTTGGCTAACTTCTTTTCATTGCGTTTCCATGTATTTTCGCTTCTCCTTCTTTTTATGACACTTTGTGAACACTTTTTCTCAGACATTATTGTATTTTGTAAGATTATTGTAGAAACATACCAAAAAAGCAATCAAATATGTATTCAAAAAATAAATTTTTCAGTGTAACAGTTATAAAAAACTTTAGAGAAGTGCACTCTTGCATATGACAACCTGCACTAGTTATATTTTTATCCATCTCAATGAAAGAAATACGAATTATGTTTTGTTTACAAACAAACATATTCGTACCGAAGACCAAAACATTAAGAATATTCGTGAAACACTTAAAATTTTGCTTTTTTATACTGACAAAAGTAAAATCATTATAGGTATAATATGCTATTTTTAAATATTTTTTGTCGAAAAAATAATGGTAGAGAACGCATTTCTGGAGAGCATGCGATGTATATCGCAATAAGAATATAATAAATGTACATCATTAAGGAAGCCAATAATAATATTTCGTTATACCGATATTTGGGGGGGGGGGCTATTATTTAAAAACAAAACCCTTAAAAAAATCTCAAATTAGGTCCTGCAAAGCAGAATGGTGAGTACGCTTCCCCATGATGGTTTGTGTTCGCAGAGTTAACGTTGACCGAGCCGCATGCTTACGTATAAAATCGATATTTCCGTCAATTTTGGATGAATCGATCTGAAACTTTCTAGAAATCTTCCTTCAATACTTAGGCATAAATGTCTCACTGCAAGTTTCTTCAAACTGAAAGTCCCCTCAAAACTTTTTGTCGAAGAAGCCATAAAAACGTAGTTACTGGCCCGGTATCATTTTGCAATTAAATATTAGTAAACAATAGTATATTTTTTAACTTTTGCTTCTTCTTTAGCCATCACAAGACTATACTGAGTGTGTACACCAAGTTTTAAACAATTCCAACAATATTTGGCCAAGGTACGACGATTTATATTTTAAAAACTTATTGATTTTAGAGGTAAAAATTTTTCAGTTTTTCATTTTTCCTATTAAGAATAATTATGGGTCAAAAAAACTGTTAAGGAAAAAAGTCCCATTTTCTCATTCTCTGCAAGCCCGTACTTTGAAAAAATTATTTTGGCGAAAAAATTCAAAGTCAATTTAAGAAAAATTTAGGAAAATTGAGTTACAAGTAACTGAAAATTCAGTTACATTTTGATAATTTTATGATACAATTTACAATTGTAACGATACAGTTACAATTTGGAAAATTTAAGATAAATTTAGGAAAATTCAGTTATCGTAACTGAAATTTAAGACAAATTCATGAAAATTACGTTACAGTTTGGTAAATTTGAGTTACAATTTTTGGTAAGTTTCAGATACGGTTTCTGAAAAGAATTTTAAATTTTATAAAAATTTCTGTTACTTTCGTATCCTAAAACTTCCGGAAATTTACGAACATTTCTAACAGTGTGAACGATCGACTACTTCAGAATATTGAGCAAAATTTTCCTTGACTCTGAAATTGCAAGAACTACACACTAAATCAAAAAATATCAAAACTTTACAAACATCAATAATTGACATCTACATAACCACTACATAGATATGTTTTTGCAGTAGTAATGTAGTTTTCAATTATTTATTTGTTTCGCTTTGATCCAACTTCGCATCAAAGATGATACTTCTGTATTTAATGTATATAAAAAAAGAAAAACAAAAGTTAAAAGTGTTTCAAATAGCCTCTCTCTAACTTCTGCTCACCTTGTAAGGTGACAGGTGCTTGCCGACGTGTGACATCGCATCGGTAACCTCATCCGTGATAAGTTCACTCTGAATCTGCAGCCGAATGTCCCCGAGATCTTAAGAAGCGTGACAAGGAGCATGTGCGTGAGTAAACGTACGCTACCATGAAGAAGAGAGGGGAATGAAGTGATTACAAGAGTGAGAGGTGGGAGGAGATTCGTGAGAGAGGGAATGATATGGGAGTGATTGTGAAGGGGCAGGAGGTTTATTATTGATCTTGCCCCCCAGCAGCTCCAGCTTTCGCTCGACTCTGGCTAGTGCTGGCTGTACGAAATTTCAGGATGATACGATCTTTGAACTAAAATTGAAAAAAATATTTTACCTCCTTTCGACAAATTACTCAAAGGCTTACCAACTTCTTATTAAACCTTTCAAAAATTAAGTATCATAACTTCCCTGATTTTATATAGAAGAAACCCGTTATTGCTTCTGATTGAATCAATTTTTCGGTTCATTTTAAACCAGTTTTTCAGTTCATTTTGAACCAAATGGGGGTTTCATGATAGTCCAAAAAACGATCAATTTATTTGAGTTGGTTCAATATGAATCAATATTGGGTTTATTTTGAACCAAAACAGGGTATTATAATACTTCACTTTTATTGCAGGTCATTTTGAACTTTCTTCGATTCAACAAAAAGCGTGAGTTCAAGGTGAAGAAACCAATATCGAATTAATTTTGAACCAAGTAATGGTTTTATTACAGTTCATTCTGGTTGCAAATAATTCTGAATCTTTTTTGGTTGAAAAATGCACCAGTTCAATAAAAAAAACAAAACATGTTCAAAATGCTCTGGAGTAAAAATGAATTATCATAAGACCCTGATCTGATTCAAAATGAACCCAATATTGGTTCATATTGCACCGCTTTTGCGTTCATTTTTTGAACTTAAGTTTTCTCTTGTATCAAAAAAAGTTCAAGATGTTCTGCAAGAAAACAATGTACTATCATAAGACCCTGATTTGCATCAAAATGAACCCGATATTTGTTCATGCTAAATCAATTGAACAAATTGAACGTTTTGTGATTCATTTTGAACGAAATCAACCAAAAAAGTTCAAAACGCTCTGCAATAAAAATTAAGTATCATAATAGCTTTATTTAATAAAATCAAACCCATTATTGGTTCTTATTGAACCATTTTTTTCGGTTCATTTTGAAACAAATCGGGGTCTCATGATAGTGCGAAAAACTGTCAATTTGTTCAATTGGTTCAATATCGGGTTCATTTTGATCCAAAACAGGGTTTCATTTTTTATTGCCGGTCATTTTGAACTTTTTTCGATTAAAAAAAAGCGTGAGTTCAAGATGAAGAAAGAGGAGTTAAAATTAATCTGCAACAAAAATGAACTATCACAAAACCCTGACTTGGTCCAAAATAAACGTAAAGACGTTTGTATATGGACCAATATCGAGTTCATTTTGAACCAAATCAGGGTCTTATGAAAGTTAATTTTTGTTGCAGATTATTTTAAACTTTTTTTTTTGACCTCTTGGTTTTTGTGAAGCTCAAAATAATCTGCTGCAAAAATGAACTGACATAAGACTCTGTTTTAGTTCAAAATTAACTGAAAATTTCGTCCAATAAGCAACAATATCGGGTTCATCTTGAATTATATCAGTCTTATGATAGTTCACAGGATTGTTCCTTTAAAGTCTGAATAATTATTTTTGTCTTTAGTTGAGGATTTCAAAATTGCAAATTGATAAGAATTGATTATTTAGAATTCAATAATTATTGAAAAGTCCTTTTCTTTTGCATTTAATAATCCCAGTAACAGAAATGGTCAGCAAATTAGATTGTGACCAATAGAATATTGAATTGAATTAACTACAATTTTTTTCAAAACTAGGCCTGGTAAATCTGTCAAATTACCTGGAATTTTGAAATTCGACTTTTTTGGCAACCCTGGTTCATTTTTTTGCAGATCATTCTGAGATTTCTTTGGTCCACCTTGAACTCTCATGTACTCTTGAACTGGAAAAAGTTCAATTTGATCTGTAACAAAAATGAACTATCATAGGATTCTGATATTGTTCAAAATGAACCCCATACTGTTTCTCATTGAATCTATATTTTCGGTTCATATTGAATCAAATCAGGGTCTTGTGATAATCTGAAAAACGATCAATTTATTTCAATTGGTTCAATATGAATCAATATCGAGTTCATTTTGTACTAAAACGGGGTATTATGATAGTTCATTTTTATTGCTAATCATTTTGAACCTTTATCATGCAAGAAAAAACGTGAGCTCAAGATGAAGAAATAAAAGTTCATAATAATCTGTAAAAAATGAGTGTATTTAGATACCCTGATTTGGTTCAAAATAATCTGAAAAACGGTTCAATATGGAAAAATTTTGAGTTCATTTCAGAAAAAATCAGTCTTATGGCATTTCTTTTTTGTTGCAGATTATTTTCAACTTTTTTTTACTCATCTTGAGTTGATGTTTTTTCTTGAACCAAAAAAAGTTCACGATAATTTGCATAAAAAATGAAGCATCATAACAACCTTATATGGTTCAGAATGAAGTCAATATTGGTTCATATTAAACCGATTGAACAAATTGAACGTTTTGCGGTTCATTTTGTACCAAATCGATCTAAAAAGTTCTAAATGATCTGCAACAAAAATTAAGTATCATAAGACCTTGGGTTGGTTCGAAATGATTCGTAAAAAAGCGGTTCTATATGAACCAACATTTTTTTTCTGTATTAATGTCTTTAGTTCACTTCCAAACTAATTTCATATTGATTATTATGCAAAATTATATTAGCTCTTCCGTTCTATTGTAAACGTGTTGTCATTTTTCAATATTTTTTTTTAAATTCATGTCAAAGAAAAAGTAAAACGTGTGCGCACTTTTTCTTTTAAACCATTTTTTTATTTCCTTTGAAATCTTTTCTTAAAATAGTAATCATTTTCGTCTTTTCAATCGAAAAAGGGTCCCCTTAATGTAATTCTTCATCAAACATTTTCTAGCGCCTCGGTTCATTAACTGTGCTTGTTTATTAATGGACCATTCTACATCAACTATTTAGTATTTCCCTCGTTGTTTACAAACAATTGACTACTGATTATTAATAACCCCTTTTCAATCACTCTTCGTGCATCAATCATTGCCATTTAACCTCTTTTTCTTATCAACCGTACCTATCGTCTTTATCACTATACTTTCATTCATCAAGGAATGCTAGTAAACTAATAAATGGATTATCAAAACTCGAATTATGGTTTTGAATAATTCTAGCTATATTTTGTGAGACTTAAAGTGAAAGAGGATTTTAAGATTGATTAGCAGTTGCAACTTTCAAGGTCCATTCTTTTTGTTTCCCAATTTCCATTAGGGACAATTGGAAATTTACATAATTTCAAATTAGTGTGCCCCCCAGGCCTAAATATAAACACAGAAAAAACGTGAATTCAAGGTGAGCGAAAAAAGTTCAAAATAAACTGCAATAAAAATGACCGATCAGAAGACACTCGTTTTGTTTAGAATAATCCGAAAAAACGGTTCCATTAGGACCGTTTTTTCGGTCTTATGATTCACGTTTTTTGCAGACCATTTTCAATTGTTTTTAGTTCGCTTTGAACTCTCGTTTTTACTTGAAACAAAAAAAGAGTTCAAAATGATCTGTAATAAAACTGAACTATCATAAGATACTGATTTGGTTCAAAGTATAACGAAATGATAGTTCGCTATGAACTGAAAAACGGTTCAATATGAACCAATATCGACTTAATTGGGAACCAATATCCGATTCATTTTGATTCAAATCAAGGCCTTATGATACTTCATTTTCCGTTGCAGATGATTTTGAACTTTTTTTATATAAGAAAAAACGTAAGTTCAAGATGAAACAAGAAAACTCAAAATGATCTGCAACAAAAAATGAACTACCATATAAGACGCTAATTTGGTTCAAAATGAACCCGACATTGGTTCATATTAAACCGTTTTTCGGTTAATTATGAATCGTGTTTTTGGTTAATTTTGAATCAAATCAGGGTCTTATTACAGTTCATTCTAGTTGCAAGTCATTTTGAACCTTTTTTGGTTGAAAAATAAACGAGAGTTCAAGATAAACCAGAAAAAGTTCAAAATGCTTTGCATTAAAAATGATTTCTCGTAAGCCCCCGAACTGATTTAAATGAACCCGATATTGGTTCATATTAAACCAATTTAAAAAATTGCACATTTTGCGATTCATTTTGAACCAAAAGAACTTAAAAAGTTTTAAATGATCTGCAATAAAAATGATATATCATAAGACCTTTATTTGGCTCAAAATGAGCCGAAAAATAGTTCAATAAGAGCCAATAACGGGTTCGTCGTGAGCCAAATCAGAGTGCCCTGATTGTTAATTCTCGTTGCAGATCAATTTGAACTTTTTTTGTGCATCTTGAACTCAAGTTTTCTCTTGAAACAGAAAAAGTTCAAAATTATCTGTAACAAAACAATGAACTACCATAAGACCGGGATTTGCAACAAAATGAATCCTATATTGGTTCGTGTTGTATCGTTTTCCAGTTAATTTTGAATCAAATCAGCGTCTTATGATAGTTCATTCTGGTTGCATATCCTTTCGAAACTTTTTGACTTAAGAATAAACGAGAATTTAAGGGGAACCCGAAAAATTTCAAAATTATGTGCAGCAAAAATACATTATCGTAAGTCGCTGATTTTGTTCAGAATACACGGGGTACTAATTTCCTATTGATTCGTATTGAGCCGTTTGTGATTCATTTTGAAGCCAATCTAAAAAGTTCAAAATGATCTGTAACAATAATGAGCCACCATAAGATGCTGATTTCGTTCAAAATACGTTGAGAAACAGTTCAGTATGAACAAACTTTGGGTTCATTTTAAATAAAATTATGACCTTTCGCTCTAGTTACAAATTATTATTTTCTGGCTACTAAGAACCATTTATTCTCAAAAATTTATTTCGTGAGCAGTAACAAAGTCTAGGGCTTAATGTCCACTTTTTTTATTCATTTTCAACTGAAATTTTTTCTCAAAACAAAAAAGTTTGAAATGATATAAAACAGGAATTAAGTATCATACCTGACATCGTTGAAGATCTACCTGATATTGGTTAATATTAAACCAATTGAAGGTTTTGCAGTTCATTTTGAATCAAATCTACCAAGAAGTTCAAAATGATGTGTTTAAAAAATGAAGTAACGCAAAAGCTTGATTTAGTTCAAAATTAACCGAAAAAATAGTCTAATATTAAGGTAGGTGTTGCGCTGCCCACGGCATCCAAAATTTTCGCTTATAGTACGTGGTAGGAAATCGGAAACGTTCGGGTTATGTCGGGAGAACTCTTGATGGGGTCTGTACTCCGGGCAGCATGACACATTGAAGCGCCCACACAGACGCAGTCATACCATGAAACACTGCTCATGCACGCGTCAAATTTTGCTAAACTGCAATATTTTCGATGGTTATATTTACAAAACGGAACGGTCAATAATTCTAATCATTTTTTTATATCTCACTAATAACACTGTGTTACAAAATAAAATATACTGAATGCACTTTTACCAAGATTTCCATTTTTCGCAAGTTTCTTCAACTTTGACAACGATTTAATAATATGGTTTGATTTCCAGGATGTTTTCCTCTGAAGGGCATCCCTCAACATAGGGGGTTGACGCACTCCCGGATTACAGCTACAAATATGAATTGTTTGGTCTAATTTTTTTACCACATAATCTAAAGGTAATTATGTTGCCTGATAAAGAAGCCTTTTCCGGAAAAATTTGGTTGTTTGTTTAAAAACAAAAGCTTAAAATTTCATGCGCCTGTCATGCTGCAACCGCCTATATGCACGTTCAAGCCAGTTTGCTGAATGAAGAGCTAAGGGAGCTTCCATAAACCACATGGCCCAATTTTGGCCACTTTTTGACCCCCTCCCATGTAGTCCATCGTGGCATTCTCGTCGACCCCCTCTCACCCTAAGATGCCACGTGGGTTTTTTAAATTTCTTTTAAAACGGAAATAAACAAAATTATGAGGTTTATTTCTTTTTTATTTTTTTAAGAACAATCTGAGTCAACAAATGCACAGTGAGCCGATAGAAGGACAAAAATCAATGTTTGCAAGTATTTCCAAATTAATTTTTGAAAGTATATTTCTTTTCTTCACTTATTGAGGTATCATTTTACATAAGCATAAAATTTTTCAAGGTCTTATTGTCGCTTACTCAGTCTTTTTAATGTAGGTCGAAACTAATAATGTGTGTTTCTTACACACAAGCTTAACATACCTTTTTTGTATTTTGGAATAGTTTTAATGATTAAGGCTTCAATAATAGAATAATTTCAATATCGCAGCTTATTTTTGAGGCAGATAAATACGGCTTATGTATCAATATCATGAAGTAAACGCGAATCTTATTATCTAAAACGTAAAAATTGAAAAAATTATCGTTTTTGAGTTCATTTATTTTGACGATTCGACATGGTTCGACATTGGGACTATATGGATTTTGTTGGCTGGCATTTATACGTCAAAATCATGCCAGAATTACGTGCGCATACGTGCGGCTTTTTTAACAAAATAAATTTCTATATAAAATAATAGGTTTTTATGGTTATTTCAAAATAAGAACATGTTAGATTAGGTTTGATCCAATAATATCTGAAGTTGGTCAAAACAATTGAGAAAATGGGAAAGTTGTTAAAAATTTCTGCACAGAAATTGTAAATAAATTAAATAAGGTCCAAAGGCATTGGGATAAGGTTATGGCCCAAAATGAATCTTGGTTCAAGGAGAAAGTTGAATTTCCTTGTACTGAAGTTCATTTTCGAATTGAAGATGCCGTCCCTGAATGTGCTAGTACTAAGAGAGGTCGGCCACTTAAATCTTATAATGATTCTTCCACTCGTTCAAAAACACGAAAAATATCAGAATTGAAAAAATCAAGTGGTTCTGAATTAGGATTAGCTGCATCTGTCAATCTTTATTTGGAGGGTGATAGGAAAGCTGCAAATCTGGTAAGGCAAATAGCCCTTCGTTCCTTTGAGAATGTCGATGGAATTCGGAAATGTATACAGACTTTTACACCTTATACTGAAGACGAGGCATTGGGAATGATTGTAACGGATAAGTTGACCAAGCATCAATATCTCGATATTAAATCTGGGGCAAAGGCAAGAGGTGTCGACTTATATCCTTCTTATCATAAAATAAGAGAAGGTAAAAGCAGATGTTACCCTGAAAATATTAAGTAACTGAACAAAGAGCCGAAATTCTATTG
This sequence comes from Euceroptres primus, assembly GCA_037177015.1. NCBI lineage: Eukaryota > Metazoa > Arthropoda > Insecta > Hymenoptera > Figitidae > Euceroptres > Euceroptres primus. The sequence goes on from JBAGKK010026802.1 coordinate 15,518, forward strand.
CAACCACTTCTTAATCAACTAACAAAACTAGTCAAAATCAATGAACCTGTCTTGCACTCGCTCCCTTCCGCATGTCTTTCAAATTTGACTTTGATCGTGAAGTGGGGTTTTGATGGTAGTTCGGGCCATTCAGCTTATAAACAGCGATTTCTGGAAGATTTTGATGATCAAAACCTTCTCATTACTTCACTTGTTCCCTTAGAGTTGTATACGCAAGAATCTAATTCATCTAAAAAAAACAATCTTGTGGAAATATTATCGTCCGGCGTCCTCTAGAAGTTGTGTACCAATAAGAATTCAATTCATTAAAGAGACTACTGAAGTATCTAAATCTGAAAGAGATCAGATGCAGAGTTAAATAGACAATCTTTCGCCGAGCTTCATTAAACATGATGAATTAGGTGACATTTCGATTTCTCATACTCTGCTGTTAACCATGATAGATGGTAAAGTCTGCAATGCCATTACAGAAACATCTTCTTCACAAAGATGTTACGTTTGCGAGACAACACCAGGTATGATAAACAATATTGACGAAGCTGTCAGAAGACAAACTGATCCATCTACATTTCAGTTTGGCCTCTCCCCTTTACACTCCTGGATTAGGTGTTTTGAATGTTTGCTGCACATTTCCTACCGCTTGGAATTTAAAAAGTGGCAAGCTCGAAGTCCTACTGAAAAGGTAAGTCTTAAAGAGAGGAAATCAACAGCGAAGCATATGGGATAAAGCTCTTAATGCAGCAAGACTCTACATAGAACTATATGGTTGGAATATTGTATGCCAGCGTTTGTACACAAAATTCTGATTCATGGTGCAGCGATCATAGAAAATGCTTTGTTGACAATTGGTCAACTCTCAGAGGAAGCACAAGAATCATGTAATAAAATCCTGAAAAACTGCAGGGAAAAAAATACAAGAAAAATTTCAAGAAAACATACTATGATCGATCTGTTACATGCACTGCTTACCGCGTCTGATCCTGTAATCATATCAAAAACACCAATTCCTCGAAAGCAATCAAAACCCTTCCCGAAAGAAGTTATTGCTATTTTGAAATTGCCACAAGAACCAGCAAATAATTCTTCACAAAGTGTTGATAGTTCTTCAAAAGTTCAAAGCGCTTCCGACAAAGATTAAATATCTTTGTTAGTGAGAGGCAAGGGGCTCACTTTAATAAAGCACCCCGAAAAGTGTCAGGTCACCCAAACTTTTGAATTATGTAATTTGGACAGGAGATTTGGATTCAGCGACCTGAAAAACCACCTGGTACCAATTTGAAAGAATATTATCCAAAATTCCACACTATTGGTCACCATATTGGATCTGCCATTTTGAATGTTGCCATTTTAACACTTTATTTGCATTCAGCGACATCAAAAACTCCCAGGAAGTAATTTTTAGTAATATTGGCCAGAATTTCACAATTTTGATCGCCATATTAAATCCAACATTTTGAATTTCGTAATTTTGACACTTCAAAAACCTCAAAAACCCCCAGGTAACAATTTTTTTAGTAATATTGGCAAGAATTACAATTTTTATCGTCATATTGGATCCGCCATTTTGAATTTCGTAATTTTAACACTGGATTCGGCTTCAGAGACCTCAAAAACCCCCAGGTAACACTTTTTAGTAATATTAGCAAGAATTCCACAATTTTTATCGACATATTGGATCCGCCATTTTAAGTTTCGTAATTTTGACACTATTCGGCTTCAGAGACCTCAAAAACCTCCAGGTAATAATTTCTAGTAATATTGGCCAGAATTCCATAATTTCGATCGCCATACTGGATCCGCTATTTTGAATTTTGTAATTTTTACACTGGATTCGGACTCAGGGACCTCAAGAACCCCCAAGAAGGATTCAGTTTTTCATTTGAGTCGAACTGCAATTTTTGTCCTACAATTGTGTGGTTCCGGCCCACTGTGAAATAGCGACAAATTCCGTGCGCTATTTCAAAAAAGGATTAAGCTATGCGTTTTATTTTTTTTAACGCCCAAGTGTAAAACCACGTGGCTCGGACCCCCTCCCCTCGTGTAGACTAACGTGACCTTTCTTTGACCCCCCCCCTCCCCAAAGAAACCACGTGGTTTATGGAAGGCCCCTAAGTAGGCTCCCTTCTTTTTGGAATCGCGCGAGTAGAATGGAGCGTCTGGTAAGGAAGTTTTAAGTATTACCCGAATTTCTAGAGAATGCAGTTTTCTGCAAGGACATTGTGAAGGGTAAAATAAGGGTGCGTAAGTGCTTCCTCTAGAAACGATGCGTTTCTTTTTAATACGTTTATTTGCAAAAATTTGGAAAAACCATATAAATATTATATTGAAAGCAATGAAGGTCAAAGGAGACAATTGTTTATGAAGTTGTTCTAATTGATATAAATATTATATTGAAATCAATGAAGGTCAAAAGAGACAATTGTCTTTGAAGTTGTTCTAATTACATAATAACAAACAATCCGATTTGGAGTGGACCAAATCAAAAGTAAAACACTAAAAGGTTTTCGATAGACTTATATGAGTCAGTTGAAACTTAGAAACAATTTCAAATTTGTTATTAACATAAAATAATTGAAACCTCGAACAAAATATTTAGAGGCTTCAATAAATACAAATAAACTACGTTTTTATAAAACTTAATAAAAACAGAGACGAAAAAAAAAGACTTCATCTAATTCAGTTAGTAAACCGACTTTTTAGTTAATTAAAATGATGTGTGGAAAAACTGTTATTAATAACTTAGTCGTGGCTAACATGGCTAATAACTAGTCGTGGCTAGTCTTATGGACTTGAAAAAGCCGTCTCGTAAGTGGCCGAGTAGCTCAGCAGTTAAGCGCCCGATTTGTGGCGCAGAGGCTGCGAACTCGATTATTACCGCCTGGTTTTTTTTATTTTTATTTTTTGCTTTCTAATTATATAAATTTTTATATATTCAATTACTTCGTAAAATTTTTGTCAATTACGCGATAATAACTCACATTTTCGGAGCTTTTCATTGGAAGAAAGCATATTAAATGTTTATTATCGCGTAATTTTCAAAAATTTTACGAAGGAATTGAATATATAAACATTTAAATAATTATTTTAAAAAATTTTTAATTCCAGGTGGCGAGAATCGAGTTCGCAACCTCTGCGCCACAAATCGGGCGCTCAACTGCTGAGTTACTCGGCCACTTACGAGACGGCTTTTTCAAGTCCATAAGACCACCACCTCTGACCTTCCCCTTGTTAGCCATGACTAAGTTATTATTAACAGTTTTTCCACAAATCATTTTAATTAACTAAAAAGTCAGTTTACTAACTGAATTAGATGAAGTCAATATTTTTTCGTCACTATTTTTATTAAGTTTTATAAAAGCGTAGTTTATTTGTATTTATTGAAGCCTCTAAAAATATTTTTTGAGGTTTCAATTATGTTATGTTAATAACAAATTTGAAATTGTTTCTAAGTTTTAATTGACTCATATAAATCTATCGAAAACCTTTTAGTGTTTTACTTCTGATTTGGTCCACTCCAAATTGGATTGTTTGATATTATGTAATTTGAACAACTTCATAGACAATTGTCTTCTTTGACCTTCATTGACTTCAATACAATATTTATATTAATTAGAAAAACTTCCAAAACAATTGTCTCCTTTGACCTTCATTGATTTCAATATAATATTTATATGGTTTTTCTAAATTTTTACAAATAAACTGTTACACAAATGGTGAATGAGATAATGCACCTAAGGAGTGTAAAAGAAACGCATCATTTCTAGAGGCAGCACTTACGCACCCTCATTTTACCCTTGACAATGTCCTTGCAGAAAACTGCATTCTCTAGAAATGCTGGTAATACCTGAAACTTCCTTACCAGACGCTCCCTTCTACTCGCGCGATTCCAAAAAGAAGGGAGCCTACTTAGCTCTTTATTCAACAAACTGGCTTGAACGTGCATACAGGCGGTTACCGCATGACAGGCGCACGAAATTTTGAGTTTTTTTTAAAACAAGCAACCAAACTTTTCCGGAAAAGGCCTCTTTATCAGGCAACATAATTACCTTTAGATTATATGGTAAAAAAATTAGACCAAACAATTCACATTTATAGCTGTAATCTAGGAGTGCGTCAACACCCCATGTTGAGGGATGCCCTCAATATTTTGAAAGTCCGTTCAATTCGGCGTTCAACGAGCTATTTTAATTGAAAATCGGTTGAAATTTCACTGACTAGCGAGTTTTAAAATTTTTCGAATTTTGTAAATGAATTCCCATACAAAAATGAAGTGAAATTTCCACTCGTTGTTCGTTGCAGAAGTATGTAGTTCCAGTTGTAACAACATATAATCGTGAAAATACGCAAAAAAAAGTACAAGAAGAAATATTCCAAAAGTGTTTCACGACATCACCAATTAGATTCAAGATTCATGACGCATGTGTAATACAGTGTAATACAGGTAATTTCAGATACAGTAATTTGAGATATACGTGTAGGGGCGTAATACAGTAATTTCAGATATACGAAAAAAATTTTAGAACTTAAAAATGTTTACTCGATCTTTTCCTTTTATACAATTTATCGTCTGTTTCGCGTTTAAGTGACCAGCAGTAGTCAGAGAGCATGTTGATGGAGTTCTTTCCTTGAAAACGTTTCTCAATAGCTTCCATTTCTTGATGGAATCGTTCACCCTGCTCATCACTGAGTTGGCCAAGATTATCCGCAAAGAAATCTAAATGTGTATACAAAAAGTGGATTTTGATAGATATGTTGCACTCCATTTCACAGTAGGCATTCAAAAATTTGTGTACGACGTTCACGTAGTTAGGACTTTTGCAATTGCCAAGGAAATTCTCGCATAAGGCAATGAAACATTTCCAGGCTCGTTTTTCCACAACAACCAATTTTCTTTCGAATTCATTGTCCCGCATAGACTTTTTGCACCTCGCATTTGAATTTCTTTCCGGACAATCTTGGCCAACTCAGTGATGAACAGGGTGAACGATTCCATCAAGAAATGGAAGCTATTGAAAGACGTTTCCAAGGGAAGAGCTCCATCAACATGCTCTCTGACTACTGCTGTTCACTTAAACGCGAAACAGACGATAAGTTGTGCAAAAGGAAAAGATTGAGTAAACATTTTTGACTTTTGAAATTTTTTTGTATTTCTGAAATTACTTTATTACACCCCTTGCTATGAGTCATGAATCTTGAATCTAATTGGTGATGTCGTAAAACACTTTTGGAATATTTTTTCTTGTACTTCTTTTTGCGCGTTTTCACGATTATATATTGTAACAATTGGAACTACATACTTCTGCAACGAAGAGCGAGTGAAAATTTCACTTCAGTTTTGTATGGGAATTCACCTTGAAAATTCGGAAAATTTTAAAATTCGCTGGATTCAGTGAAATTTCAACCGATTTTAATTTAAAATAACTCGTTGAACGCAGAATTTAACAGAATTGCAAACTATTAAGAGTTGTCAAAGTAGAAGAAACTTGAAAAAGAACGGAAAAATACAGAATATTTTCGACTGTAACTTCATCCTTTTTTTATTTGGACAAAATATGCAATACAATGTTGAAAAGGTCTGTTTTTCCTCGTTCAAACAACAAAAATTCAAAATCGATTGAAAAATGGCGGAGTTACGAATTATTATATACAGTCACTTCCAAATAACGGTTTTTTGACTAAAAAATTAGATTTTTGAGGTGTATGGAAAATTTCGACCATACCATTTTCTTTAGTTTTTCAAGGCTTACAACGTATACTATGTCTTGGTAAAAGCGCTTGATCGCTGTCACACAGTGTAACCCTCTATTGTCTGCTAGTTTTTTTTTTTTATCAAAATCTGTCGAAGCGTTTAACCGTTAGAATTCGAAGAGTCGTGCTAACACTAATCTGATATAGTCGATGCGTACAAAACATGCCAACTTTGTTGCCTGTTATCTTTCGCTAGAAACGGTTAATCTCCTTTAAACTTCAGGAACAGTTAGATATTACTGTTCTTTTTATTCACCAAAAATTTGAAAAAATTTTACCGAAAAGTCGATATGTGCGACAACCACCTTAACCAATAACGGGTTCATCGTGGACCAAACCAGAGACTGCTGATAGTTAATTCTCGTTGCAGATCAGTTTGAACTTTTTTTGTGCATTTTGAACTCAAGTTCTCTCTTGAAACAGAAAAAGATCAAAATAACCTGCAAGAAAACAATGAATTATCATAAAACCCTGATTTTGTTCAAAATGAACCCAATATTGGTTCATATTTAACCAATTTCTGAGTTCTTTTTTTATATCAAATTAGTGTGTTATGGTAGTTCATTCTTGTTGCACATCATTTTAAACTTTTTTTGTGCATCTTGAACTCAAGTTTTCTCTTGAACCAAAAAAAGTTAAAAATGATCTGCAATAAAACAATGAACTATCATAAGATCCTGATTTACATCAAAATGAGCCCAATATTGGTTCATGTTAAAGCGTTTTTCAGTTCATTTTAAATCAAATCAGCCTATTATGATAGTTCATTCTTGTTGAAGATCATTTCCAACTTTTTTTTTGTGCATTTTGAACTCAAGTTTTCTCTTGAACCTAAAAAAGGTTTAAAATGAACTTAACATTGGTTCATATTAAACCAATTGAACAAATATAACGTTTTGCGGGTCATTTTAAACCAAAACAACCAAAAAAGTTTAAAATGGTCTCCAACCAAAACTAAGTATCATAAGACCTTTATTTGATTTATTAAAAGTGTAGATCCTTATTTGGTTAAAGATAAACCGAAAAATGGTTCAATAAGAACCAATAACGGGTTCTTTGTAAACCAAATCAGAGTCTTCTGATAATTAATTCTCATTGCAGATCATTTTACACTTTTTTTGTGCATATTGAACTCAAGTTTTCTCTTGAACCAATAAAAGTTCAAAATTATCTGCAACAAAACTACGAACACTCATATTTAGTTCAAAATGAACCGAAAAATGGATCAATAAGAATCAAGAACGGGTTCGTTGTGAAGGTTTTGCAGATCATTTGGAACTTTTTTCACGCATCTTGAACTCAAATTTTGTCTTGAACCAAAAAAAGTTCAAAATGATCTGCAAAAAAACAATGAACTATCATAAGATCCTGACTTACATCAAAATGAGCCCAATATTGGTTCATGTTGAACCGTTTTTCAGTTCATTTTGAATAAAATCAGCGTATTATGGTAGTTCATTCTTATTGAAGATTATTTCGAACTTTTTTTGTGCATGTTGAACTCAAGTCTTCTCTTGAATCAAAAAAAGTTCAAAATAAACCCGACATTGATTCATGTTAAAACGATTGAACAAATATAACGTTTTGCAGTTCATTTTGAACCAATTCAACCAAAAAAGTTTAAAATCATCTGCAACAAAAAATAAGTATCATAAGACCTTTATTTGGTTTAATAGGAGTGAAAATCTTTATTTGGTTCAAAATGAACTGAAAAATGGTTCAATAAGAGCCAATAACGGGTTCGTTGTGAACCAACTTAGAGTGTCCTGATGATTAATTTTCATCGCAGATTATTCTGAACTTTTGTTGTACATCTTGAACTCAAGTTTTCTGTTGAACCAAAAAAAGTTCAAAATGATCTGCAACAAAGCAGTTAACTATCATAATACTCTGATTTGCATCCAAATGAAGCCGATATTGGTCCAAAAGGAACCCGATATTGGTTCAAAATGAAACCGATATTGGTTCATAAAATACCCGATATTGGTTATAATGAACCCGATATTAGTTCAAAATGAACCCGATATTGATGCATAATGAACCTTTTTTCAGTTATTTTTATATCAAATCAGCGTGTTATGATAGTTCATTCTTGTTGTAGATCACTTTGAACTTTGTTTTGATTGCTCTTCAACTCATGTGTTTTCAGTGTAAATCTGCATCACTAAGTACCAAGTATGCTGCAGATCATCTATCTCGACATGAGCAGCAGCCCGTTGGCATGAACTTGTGAGACACCCTTTATCTTTCTCTTTCGCTCTGCCGATAGTAGGCGAGGCTTAGCGGGAGTATCCGAACGCGCAGCCGAGGTAAAAGGACCCGTGAGCGTCCAAGCTTGGAGGCTCGCGTCTCGATCTGAGCACAGTATCAGTCAGTGCGTGCTCAGCGGCCGGTCGGCTTGTGTCGTCGCTGGTCACTGCGCACATCCACACTGACGTCTGTTGCGCTCGCAAATCCGTCTTCACTAAGCGAGGCACGATCGTGCTCAGGTTCACGGCACCGGGCCCCGGGGCCCAGGGGCCTCGTTCGCGAAGCTCCGCGACCATGACCCCAACAAGTCGTCTAAACCTCCCTCCAAGTGCTCCGATTTGTGATTATTCCACCGGGATCCCAATGGTAGGCATGAAGCCGGCCAAAGGCCTAATCTTTGCGGTTAAAGGTGCACCAATACCAAAATCAGGCCCTTAACCGCAAAGCGGATTCAGTGGAACGGATAACCGAGGCTCTCGTGATGCGTGACCAATCAATCAATGATTTACTCCTAATTCTACGATGTATCTTTGCTTTGTCAGGATGCTTAATTTTGGAGAATAATGCTGGCTCCAGAGAAAAGTGCCCTAGATATGGGGAAAACTTCATTGTGACGAAAGTTGCCCTCGATGTGGGGGAAAAAAGCTGATGATTCGTGGAGAGGGCCGATGAAAGCTGCTCTCAACTCCTCAAGCTCCTTCTCTCAGATCTTGCTTTAGATCTTTCAAGATTGATGGACTTGGTGCTTTCGAATAGGTGATGACCCCTTTCTAAGAAGAGGTCTCTAACTTCTTACAGAACGTTGATTCCTGATGAACATAGATGAGGCTTCTTTAGAAACTCTTTGGAAGGATTTCAGTGAAGTAAAAGTGTTTCTTGGCAGATTTTTGACGAGTCGCAAGATTTTGTAATAATAAATTTTGCAGAGATGTGAAATTTGTAAAACCATTCTTTTGAGGAAAATCTTGAACATTTCTTGAATTTCATGTAGGAAGGGGAATGGATACAGATTCTGAAAGATTTCCCCGTGGCAATTGGGCAATTAAGTTCAATAAGGAAGAAATGTTGTGTGTTAGATTTTCTTTTGAAACTCCGGAATTTGGTGAACAATTCTATTGATAGAAATATTCAGGGGTGGCAAAGTAGATTTTTCATATATGGAATCTGAACTCTTTACCTGGAAAATACCTGGAAAGAAAGCACAAGTTTCAAAGGATAAGAACAGAATGAGAACAACAATGTTGAGGACAATGTATCTACGACGCCTGTGATTCTTTAATTAATATAGAAAAACAACATATATAAAAGAAAAATCAACCGTTTTTTCAGGGCACAACTTCATCTATTTGTATCTGATCCACATCTTCCAGATCTAATTTAAATTTAATTTAATTTAAAATTTAATTTAAATTTACAGATCTAATGTTTAATTGATAGGTTTGAGAGGAATAGAGGATGCTTTTCCAATAAATGATAAGCTTCCATTAGGTCTATTGTTATCAGATTCATAGTTTTATTTCAGAATCAGAGATGAACATCTCGCATATCTATTGTTTGATCAATTATCATGTGGTTGGCTTTTAAAGAGTGCAGTTAGAATGGTTGGTTTAGAAAAGAATCTATACATAAGTCTTAGTTACAGTACATCTTTCAAATATAATTTTGTCAGATATACATACACATCTTTCATATAAACACCGTTTTGAAACTACTCAGCCAACACCATACTTTGCGGGTAGCTCTTTCTAACGGTACGGGTGACTATACGAATTTTACCTTACTGTGATTTCCCCAGCAGTTAAGTTACATTACATTACTGGGAAGTCACATTAAAGTCAAAGGATACCTCCAACTCGCTAGTGTTAAATTTTACTTCCGGAAGAGTCCCTGGTCACGGAAAAATAATCTATCAGTGATGACACGCCGAGGTAATCAGGAAAAAGTTAGAAGGACCAAATTTTACATATTCTTTTCAATGACTGCATAATTCTCACCAAAAATAAAACATTGATACATATAACCTGGTCCAAAAATACGAAAGTTCGATTAAAAAATTTCCGGTAATTTATGGACACTTAATAAATTTCGGATAATTTATGGAAACTTCCCATGAAATTCCGGTAATACATGGTAACTTACCGTAAGTTACTGAAAATTGTTGGTAATTTATAGAAACCTACTATAAATTTCCAGCAATTTATAGAAATTTACCATAAATTTCCTGTAATGTATGGGAAGTTATTATAAATGTTCCGTAATTTATCGTAACTTACCGTCAATTACTGAAAATTTTTGGTAATTTATGGAAACTTGCCATAAATTTCCTATAACTTATGGACATATAATAAATTGCCTCAAATTTCCAATAATTTGTGGTAACTTACTGAAAATTTCGGGTAGTTTATAGAAACTTGCCATAAATTTCAACAAATTTCCGACAATTTATAGAAACTTACCATAAATTTTCTATAATCTATGGAAACATAATAAATTTCCGCTAATTTGTAGTAACTTACCGTAAGTTACTGAAAATTTTCGGTAATTAATTGTAACTTACCATAAGTTCCTAAAAATTTCTGATAATTTATGGTGACTTACAATAAATTTCTGGCAATTTATAGAAACTTAGCATAAATTTCCTTAAATACCCAGTAATTTATGGTAACGTGCCGTAAGTTACTGAATATTTTCGGCAATTTTTGGAAATTTTTAAACCGAACTTTCGGACTGGGTTGACTTTTCGGACTGATAGTTTTGTCAGATTATCTTGCTGTGACAACAGGTTGCTTAGCTTTTCCTTACCATGTACTCATCCTGAAATAAAATTTCAGGGCTCTATGGTGAAGTTCTAATGTCACCGGGGACTCAAAATGAAATCACGTATTAAAATTTTGAAAAAGTTTCGCTACCTCGCCATTACCTTACTGAAAGGTCACGGTGTTGCTTGAGTATTCTCAAGTAGTAATAATTCCTTACATTCAGTCCTTTAAATTGATTGGGTAACAAAACATTCTTTCGAGCCAAGAAGCAAGTCAATTATTCTGTTAGTGAACTCTCCAAGCTCTCCCTCCTTAAGGGCATCCCTCAACATGGGCGGTTGACGCTGTCCCAGATTACAGCTATAAATATGAATCGTTTGGTCTAATTTTTTACTACATAATTTAAAGGTAATTATGTCGCCTGGTACAGAGGCCTTTTCCGGAAAACTTTGGTTGTTTGTTTTAAAAAGCTCAAAATTTCGTGCCTCTGTCATACGGCAACCGTCATGTTCAAACCAGTTTTGATGAGCGAACAGCTAAGTGGTCTCCCTTCTTTTTGGCATCGAGCGAGTACAAGGAGAAAACTGGCCGGGATCTCTTCAAGTTTTGCGCCGGAATGGTTCCCGTCGTCCTCGAAAAATGAACGAAAACCAGAATGATTCCTGTATAAGCGAGAACGATTACGGGTCTGCACGGGAATCACTCCGGTGTGGCGCGGGAACGCTCAAATACGCATGACTCCCGGGCTAAGCGGGAGAGGTCACCGTGCTGTTGGTAGAGCTTCCCGGCTTCACCGGGATGAGTCCTTTCGCACAAGACCATTCCGGTTCGCGTTATAGATCAGCTGATTACCGTTATTAAGAGATGGTGATATGTGCTCTATGGTTTGTAGTAATAGTGTTAAAAAACGACGGAATAATATACAAAATTTGCTGTTTCCAACTTTGGACAAATGTAAATGACTTCCTGAACAATTTGTCGACTGTACAATTGTTTACGGTAAGTAATTGTGAGTAAGATATAACCCAAGTCAACAACCTTTATCCTTCGTAAGAAAAAAAACGTCGATCTTAAGTATAAATGTCTGATGGAACAATGCAGAAAATCGGACGCAACCTTGTTTAAAATTGATGTATTTATGCAAACGCGCTCCTAACCTCAAAATTTGCACAAATTTTAGATCAATTTTGATCAAGGTTGCGTCTCACGCAAATCTTTGATTATCACGGTTATTGATAAAGAAAGAATATGTTTGAATTGGTATTTACACTTTAATAGAGTCATTTCTAAAAGAATAATTGAAAGATAATTAAAAATCGTAACAGTTATAATTAAAATAAAATTATGAAAATTAATTATGGAAAAAGAAATGGATATTGCAATAATGATAAACATTATTAAATGATTATGAAATATGTATACACATACTATAAAATATCAATGATATATTTCAAAATTTGCCCAATTAAAAATGTTTAGAAAATATATGTTTTCAGTTGTAATTTATGTCGCAGAACAATGTAAACATGTATAAGTAAAACAGTTGTCAACGTCCGTTATATTGAATTGAGAATGTTCACATTTTTAAAATGTGTAAAAATAATTTGATAATGATTATCATTATTATAAATTCAGTCATTTAGCTACATTATTTGTAACCTTCATGCTAACAAACCTGGCATTTCGCAATTCTATTACTAATATTATTTGGGGCAAGTTTGCAAAATGTAAGTGGAATAAAAGGATTTTTTCAGTTATCATAAATAAGAATGATTTCGTACGTAATGTTTCATGCGTCCAAGAAAATTAAGAAAACATTTTTGCATACATATTTTTTTCCATATATGGAATAATTTATATAAAATAGTGTGCTTAAAAATAAACCTTGAAATAAAACTAGTATTTTTTCCTCACGGAACATCAAGAAGTCATATGTTCCTTTAAAATTGTTATTGGTAAAAAGAAATATAAAATATTCGACGCGCGAAACAGCTATTTCCTGCAAGACAGGAATCATTTCGGTGAAGCCGGGAATCTCTACCAATAGCACGGTGACCTCCCGCTTAGCCCGGGAGTCATTCGTATTTGAGCGTTCCCGCGCCACACCGGAGTGATTTCTGTGCAGACCGTAATCGTTCTCGCTTATACAGGGATTATTCCGGTTTTCGTTCATTTTTTGAGGACGACGGGAGCCATTTCGGCGCGAAACTTGAAGAGTTCCCGCCCAGTTTTCTCCATGTACAGGGTGTCTAGCAGATCGAGAAATCGGGAAAAACCCGGGAATTTGGTTTCACCGGGAGAAAACCGTGAATTTTATTTCAGATCGGGAATTTTTTAATCTAATGGTAAAATCTACTTATTTTCACTTTATTTACGTACGCTTATATCCATATTCTTCAGTTTAGACCATTTGGCAATTTTATATGTATTTTGTCGGGTGAAAGGTCCAATTAATAAAAATATCTCTTAGTATTTATAAAGTCCGAAACGTTGCCTAACAATACTAAAAGATGTTTTTATTAATTAGACCTTTCACGCGAAGAAAATACATATAATATATACGCTATTGTAAATGAAAAATGTAAAATTGGTCGGGAAAATGAAAAATTTGGTCGGAAAAAAACCGGGAAAACCTCGGGGATTTCAAATTGCCTAATCGCTAGACACCCTGGTGTAGAAGAGAGCGTCTGGTACGGAAGTTTCAGGTATTACAGTAGGACCTCCACCATTTGATATTCCCTGCACCTAGTCTTGATCGTTTGCCCCTACTCTAGAGACGGCGTATGCGCAGATAGTTTACACCCACACATGGATACATACGTGTGTGCGCAAATGCCTGCTGCGAAAATTCCAATTTCCCCTCCGAGCTACCTCCATCATTTCATAACTCCCCCCGAAATTATGACATGGTGGAGGTCTGACTGTACTCGAATTTCTAGAGAATGCAGTTTTCTGCAGGGACATTGTGAAGGATAAAATGAGGGTATGTAAGAGCTGCCTCTAGGACAGTGTACAGAAACGATGCGTTTCTTTTAAACTTCTCAGATGCATTATCTCATTCACCATTAGTGTTACAGTTTATTTGCAAAAATTTAGAAAAACTGTATAAATATTATATTGAAATCAATGAAGGTCATAGGAGACAATAGTTTTTGAAGTGTTTCTAATTAATATCAAACAATACAATTTTGAGTGTACCAAATCAGAAGTAAAACACTAAAAGGTTTTCGATAGACTTATATGAGTTAATTGAAACTTATAAACAATTTCAAATTTGTTAATAATAGAACACATACACTGATTGTTAATTGAAACCTTAAACAAAATTTTTAGAGGCTTCAATAAATACAAATAAACTACATTTTTATAAAACTTAATAGAAACAGTGACGAAAACCAAAGCAAAGAAATTTTGACTTCATCTAATTCAGTTAGTAAACTGACTTTTTAATAAATTAAAATGATTTGGGGAAAAACTGTCATCAGTAACTTAGTCATGGCTGAGAAAACATTCTAAACGTTTTTTTTATTGCATTTCTTTAAAATTATTGCTCTTATGTATATTAACATCCCTCTGCTGCTTCTATTTATTTGCTAATAACTTAGGACAATGTTGTTCATTGAAGAAAATTGTTTAATTACGTGCATTTCGCTTAAATTAATCCAATATATTTTACGTTGACCAAACTCGATTGCTTGAAAGAAACCAAAGCCTTTGGTTGAAAATATATAGTAAATAATATTTTGTTAACAAATTTTATGAACGGGCCTCTCCACTTTTTCAGATATTAGTTATTTATTTTTTATTATTTATTCTTTATTTATTTGAGCTCATTAATTATTTTTGAATTTGTAGGATTTTTCTTGTTCATACAGAGAAAAGCTTTGTTTCATTCAATGCAATGTCCTTGCAGAAAACTGCATTCTCTAGAAATTCGGGTAATGCCTGAAACTTCTTTACCAGACGTTCCCTTCTACTCGCACGATTCCAAAAAGAAGGGAGCCTACTTAGCTGTTACGCTCATCAAAACTGGTTTGAAAGTGCATACATGGCGGTTGCCGCATAACAGGGGCACGGAATTTTGATCTTTTCTAAACAAACAACCAAAATTTTGCGGGAAAGGCCTCTGTACCAGGCGACATAATTACCTTTGAATTAAGTGGTAAAAAAGTTAAACCAAACAATTCATATTTATAGCTTTAATCTGGGACAGCGTCAACCGCCCATGTTGAAGGATGCCCGTAAGAAGAGTGGCAGCGTAACTGGAATTAGATATCGCTTGACGAGTAAAGCTTTAGAGTGCATCTCCTCACATAGAACTCACTGGCAATGGGCAGAAACATGGAACAATGACACAAATTAGGTCGCATTAAGTACATTGTTGAATGTATAGATACAAATTGCATCTCCACTAGCAAATTGCTGATGGAAGTCTTCAGTTATTGGTCTTCTTGAAGAACAGAAGGAGTATACCTATAGAAAGCAGGTGTACAACTGATGATGTATATTGTATATTATAATCAGGGTAGGCGACGATTGTACGTAGGGAAGCAGTTCATCAAGGACAATTTTTCCGGTCTTTACCTATTATTACCTCTTAATTGTTGTTTATCAACAAGTCTCTGCAGAATTTTTATGCACAGTTTGAAGTAAATCCAATGTTTATCAATGATGCTTGTTGTTCATCAATCATTTGTCATTATCCGTTATTTATGACCCACTCTTGTCTCTCAACTATTTCCCATTAACTCAGTTGTGTATCAGTTGGTTCTTTTTTAATTAATCACCACCATTTATCAGTTGTATCACCTATTCATTTAACCCTCTTTCAATAATATGGTAATGAAACAACGATAATATTACCTATGATAATGTCAGACTTTGCAGCGCAAAATGCTCTCAAAAAAGGGGAAACAGGGTGATTTTTTCGCATAAATAAGGAAAAAATGGGGGAATAGATTATATTAAATACAACCTTTACGTTTCTACATGAAGCAAAAAGAAACACTCCTTTTGTCAGAAATCTTACATAAAAGTTCAATAACATTCGGAGTTTGAAATTTATTAACTTTACATCAAATTAAAAAAATTTCAGTTTAGAATGCTTGGTACTGTTTAAGTTTAAAGGTCTAAAAATAACAACTCTTAACTTTTTATTTAGAAAAAAGAACTCTCATTTTGGATAACAATTCTCACCTCAAGTTTTTTTAAACGTATTTTTCTCAATTTACTTAATACAAGTTTTAATATGAATAAAACATGTAATAAAATCCATCTTAATTTTAATTCTATCATAGATAAAATTGTTTTTTTTTAAATAGGTTGATTGCTATCTAAATTCCGTAAAACATGAGCCTAATATGAAGTCATTTTGTCAATTTTTAAAGACGATATTTCAAAAATCTTTGCGGTTTATTAACAACTTTTATTATTATAAACAAATTCTTTAAAGGAAAACAAAATTTTGGTTGAATTTAATGATTTATAATCTGACACCTTTCTGGAAACTATATTAAACTATATTAGCTGAAAAAAGAAACTTTTTCTTGGACAAAAAGCCCAAGTTTTGTTTTTGTTTATCTCATTTGTTTCTAACATTGACAAATGTTACACATGGATGAATGTTAAGAATCACAAATTATTATAAATATTATTTAAAACAAACGAGTTGAATGGTACACATATAATTATTACAAATTATGGAATTTGTTAATTTTTTATATGAATTGTTTATAACAATAATAATTATTAACTTTTACTTAAGTTTTGAATCTCAACTCTCACACTTCTGTTAATTGGTTGTATCTACTCTTAGAGAGAAACAATTTTTTTCTACCGTCAAACACTAAAGTTGCACATTTGAAAATCAACATTTTTTTATCAACTTTACATTAAAGAACTTAATACTTAAATAAAACTAAATTCAAAAATCAGTTCTCAACAATCTCGTATAAATTTAATTACCATTAATTTAAAAAAAAATGTATTCGGATGAAAATTGAAAGCTCTAGAAATTTTTGAACAGTAAATTCCTGAAAAATCCCACTATGCGGTAGTGACTTTTATTCATCTGAAACTATTTTTTAATGGTCGGAAAATATTTTTGATGACCGGGAAAAGACTGGGAATTTTTTTCAGCAATGTTCACAATTTTCATGTGATTTAGACTGTGTAATTAATATTGCTTAGATGAGGAATACATTAAGTTAATCGTTGGAAATATTAAGGAATAAGTTGAACCTTTATTATTTTCGTTTGAGTTTTTATTTACTTTTTCTTAATTGATTTCTGATTTTTATTTATTTTTTTCACTATCTGTATTTGCCATCACTCCTATTTATTCACCAAAGAAACTTGGGGGAGCCCAGAGATACATCCCAAGAAGGGAGATTTTAATATAAAATGATTTTTAATTTTTCAGAAAATATTTTCAAAAAATATCATTTTTTTTAAAATATCAACCCTTAGATTCTTATAAATTTTCTCTGATGAGAAAATCTAAATTGGCTGCGAAACATGTTGGAATCCTGTTATTATTTTTCATCGTCATGTATCTGTCTCTAGTGAGCCAAAAATTGGATTTTAGGAAGTTTGCATTTTGTGCTGACCTTTTTGTATAAACGTTTTTCATTACACAATTTGGTTTGTAAATATTGAATCTTGTTGGGTTTTTGGAGGGAAGAACGAGAATAAATGGTAAAAAAAAGGTTTTTGAAAAAATGGGTAAAAAGGGAAAATCTTTAAAAAACGGAAAAATTAGGGGATTAGGGGAAATACTGTGAAGCCCGTACTGTTGTATGATAATCTTTTTTTTTTTTTTGTTACATATGACAATGTTCCAATGAAATTAAAGAAGCTTCTCCCGGGAAATTGGAATCGTCAAATATTTCGAAACAAAAGCACGAGAGCCTCTTAGTTGTCTTGTTCTACAATTCTCTTGACAAGTGTTTGACGCAGATGTCTGGCAATGATTGCTACGGAAAGCGTCGATTCGAGACTTGAAGATTGATAGAGGTTGGATTTATTATAGTACCAGTGGACCTACCGACATAATGAAAGAGTTAGCTGAGTGCTGATCGAAGTGGTAAAGTTTAGTGCTCATATTTTTAAGGATCGTGAAAGCCAAAACGAAGAAAACGCAGCAACAAGAAGAGGTGCGAGAGACACCAAGTGGGAGGAGGTGGTGAGTAGGATGGCCCGGATTCGAGTCGCAAAAAGTTTATGGTCCAAGCTTTTCTGTTGGGAGAAAGGCGGGGATTTTTTGTCCAGGTCAGGGAAAAAAAGTTATTTTTAGATGGATTCGGGCCCAACTCATGATGTGGAATTCATGTTAATTAAGAGTCTTCATTTGAGCCTGGTCCATTTTTGAAGATTATCTAAACATTCTAAACCGTATCTAAACATTCTAAACCATATCTAAACCAAAATTTTGCTTCCAGACGAACATTAAGAGACAACAATGTTCCTTTATCTATTTTTTCTTTAGTGTTATAAATTGTTGCACATGTAATTAGAGTCTCTGATGGCCTAATTAATCTGCCTCAATGGTTTTTTCCAATAGTGAAGGAGGCAGATCTGCATCATGAGTTAATAATGTGCAAAGGCCTACTTTTCCACTCACGTGGTCCCTCTTTATAGCCTTATTGGTATAGGTTTTTTTCCTCAATCATGATATCCGGGGATTTACCTCTTCACTGACCTTGACACATATTTGACAGATGCTTAAAAATCAATAAAGACCATAAACGTTTGGAAACACGCTGATGGTCCATCCTAGTTTAGTAAATTATATGATGTATGGTAAAGGTCGTGGAATGTGGGAAGAAAATACAAGGAGGGAAGAGGCAGCAGAAGCACGAGAGACATAAAACTGGCGTCCAAGACACGTGTGAAGGGTTCCCACGGGACTCGGACCCGTCGAAGGCCGAATGGAGGCTCATTGTCCAGCAGAGGAAGTGCAACCGGCATGCAGTGTGGCCTCTGCGCTTTAGTATCTGGCCTTTTTCGAAGAGCAATGTGCATCGCTGGTAGCAGAAGGGGCTCTGGAGAATCCTGCTATCAGGAACTGACCTCAGAAGTACCGACTCGTACCCAGCAGACGACCACCGCGACCACCGAAACGCACCTCAAGTCGTCCTCATTCACTGAAAGGGTCAAAGAAGTTGTTCAAGAGGTGAGAATGTGCACTCAGACTTAACCAATTGATGACACCTCTAAAATCATGACGAGAGTTTAAATTGTTTTTTTTTTTTCAACGACAAAATTGCTAACATCTTTGTCGTGTAGGATTAATCATAGCCGATTTTGTGTAAAAGACACTCGGATACAGTTGTGAAAAGGTTTGTTCTTAAAAATTGAGATACGTCTTTTATGTCTGAAAAGGGAGGGGTCGACAATTCGACAGATCGAATGTAAACTGACTTCAATAGTTGTAACGAACTAGCTTCAGTGCCTTCACTGATTCAGGTGATTTTCAACTGAATTTACGTGATTTTAACTAGCTTCCAATGACTCAAAATGATTTTGAATGACTTTACTAACATCAAGTGACTTCACTGCCTTCAAATGGCTTTAAATGACTTCACTGACTTCAAGTGACTTTACTGATTTTACTTACTTTATCTGACTTCAGTGACTTCAAGTAAATTTACTTATTTCAACTGATTTAAAACTATATTTCTATGTCTGCAACTGACATTAAGTGACTTCACTGATTTTAAATGACTTCACTGGTTTGAAGTGACTTCTACTGGTTTTAAGTGTCTTGAAGTGACTTTAAATGATTTAAGTGATTTTAGGTGAAATTGCTGATTGAAGTGAATTAACTGGTTTTAAGTGACCTCAGCTGACACTGATTTCAAGTGACTTCACTGTTTTCCAATGACTTCACTCATTTCAAATGACAAACTGATTTAAAGTGACTTGAACTAGTTTTAAGTGTCTTCAAATGACTTTAGATGACTTCAAATAACTTCAATGACTCCAAGTGTCTTTAGATGATTTCAATTGCCTTCAGGTGAATCCACTGACTTTGGGTGACTTCAACTGACTTTAAGTGACTTCACTGATTTCAGGTGATTTTAACTGACTTCAGGTGACTTCACTGACTTCAGGCGATTTAAACTGACTTCAGGTGATTTCAACTAACTTTAAGTGACTTCACTGATTTCAAGTTACTTTAGGTGATTTTAGTTGCCTTCAGGTAAATTTACTGACTTCGGGTTACTTCAGCTGACTTTAAGTGACTCCAGTGACTTTGAGTGACTTCAGAAGTTCTTTACAACATTCTAAATCTATTTCTCGCCGTGGAATAAAAGTTAAACTTGTTTTCCTGTTAAAAAAAAAAAATTATTTCAGGCTAAAAAGATCACTAAAAAGATTTTAAATTAATACCAAAATTGAAGAAATTAATCATTATTCATCGTTCAATTTGGATTTTAATGACCATGAGAAAATGTTGCAAAACAGGAAAAAGCCGTCAATTTTTCTCCGTGATTTAAATGGCGACCCGGAAAATGAAAGTAATGCATCAACTGGAGTAGTTTTAACGAAAAATGAAGTTTTCTCTAAATATAAAGCAGTAGAATTACGCTTGAAATGAATGGTACTTGACCTTGTCCAATCGCAGAAATGATTTTAATTAAATTTGAAATTATTGCTTGATGAGAATAGTAATTATCACAATTAAAATAGGCAATTGAGGGGTTCAATTTTAATTGAGAAGAGAATTACTCAGGAGTATTGACTGTTAATCAATATTCATTACACCGTAAATTATATGGTATGAAAAAAATGATTTTTTTAAGATCCGAGGGATTAAAGCGCTGCAACTTTAATTAATCCAATCGGAGATCAAAATTATACCTCAGGATTTACTGTGTAATTATTCAAAATGTATTTTAAACAGTCTGCCTTTTTTGATATTTATAATTTAATTGTAATAATTACAAATTACGCATACCTTATCTTAATGATATAGAATAATCAAAGAGAATACGATAAAATCTTAGAAAACGCATTAAATTTCAAGCCCGAAATATTACAGTAATTTACGCCTCATTCTAGGCGCCTTTATTCGACCCTAATTTTGGCCTTTTTCTTACCCTCTGATCTCATTTTAACTCTTTTTTTTTTAGTTTAAGCACGTCCTCGCTTTGACGATCCAGGGCCGAACTTCAAATGTCGTGAGCTTGAAGTTTGAAACTTGAACTTAAGGTCGCTTCTAATCTTTTAATCTGAGCCTAAAAATGCGACGTTAATAGAGACAACTTATCACTGTCGTGCTCTTAAGTCAAGGGCCGTGTTACGAATTTGCATTCTTCCTTCACGGTGTGTGTAGGAATAGGTTTCGCTTTAGTTAGCACCTAACACCGTGCACGCGATTCTTCCGGTGTTATTTCTGCAGTGGTTTAGCTTTACCCAGAATCGGCTTTTGAATTCTAAGCCTCTACCAATTGTTCCTCCAAAAAATGTTGAAGTCTGTTAAACTCTGTTTTCAAATGCTTTTGGACCAGTATTTTATCTTTTCTTCTCGGAAAAAATGGTTCTTTTCGAAAACTTAAAGAACTTACCTCGCTCTCTTCTAGATGTCGTTAACGAAAGTTTGACCTTGAGCCCGACACTGTCGGTAAAATCGTAAGTCAATAGCTAATAGCTAAAACTTGGATTTGGATAACTCCATAGAAAAAAAAAGTTCAAGATGACCCACAAAAACATTCAAAATGATCTGCAGGAAAAATGAAATATCATAAACCCCTGATTCGACTCAAAATAAAACCGATTGCAATTTAAATTGAACCCTTTAAGATCAAGTTGAGCAAAAAAAATTCAAAATGAACTATCATAAGAGCCTGTTTTATTTCAAAATGAATCGAAAAATGGTTCAAGGAGAAACGATAACAGGTTAATTTTGAATCATATCAGGGTCTTATGATAGTTCATTTTTGTTACAGATTATTTTAACCTTTTTTTAGTTTATCTTAAACTCATGTTTCTTCTTGAATCGAAAAAAGTTTAAAATTATCGGCAATAAAAATGAAGTATCATAATATCCTGATTTGGTTCATATTGAACTGTTCTTCAATCAATTTTTAACCCAATCAGGGGCTTATAATAGCTCATTTTTGCTCCAGATCATTTTGAACTTTTGTGATTCATCTTGAACTCACGGATTTTTCTTGAATGAAAAAGGTTCAAAATGATCTGCAACATAAATGAACTATCCTAAGATCCTGATTTAGTTCAAAATGAATCGAAAACATGGTCCAATAAGAAACTATAACAGATTCATTTTGAACAATTTCAGGGTCCAATGATATTTCATTTTTGTTTTCGATTTTTTAAAAGTTTTTTTCGTTCATCTTAAACTTACGTTTCTTCTTGAAGCGAAAAAAGTTCAAAATGATCTAGAACCATATTCTACAGTAGAAATTAAGTATCTTTATATTCTGATTTGATTCAAATTGAACCCGATATTGGTTTATATTGAACCAACTAAACAAATTGAATATTTTTCAGTTCATTTTGAATTAAATCAATCAGAAAGTTCAAAATAATCTCCAACAAAATGAAGTATCATAATAGCGTGATTTGGTTCAAAACAAATCAGTTTTGGGTTCATATTGTACCTTTTTTCAATTAATTTTTAATCAGTTTAGGACATTATGATAGTTAATTTGTCTTGCATATCATTTTGAACTTTTCTTTCTTCATCTTGAACTCTCGTTTTTTCTTGAATGACGAAGGTTCAAAATGATCTGCAACATAAATAAACTATCCTAAGACCTTGATTTAGCTCAAAGTGAACCGAAAATATGATTCAATAAGAAACTATAACGGGTTTATTTTGAACCATATCAGAGTCTTATGATAGTTCACTTTTGTTACAGATTTTGTTTCTTAATTTTAATCTTACGTTTTTTTCTTGAAATACACATGTTTAAAATGATCTACAATAAAAATGAAATATCCTAAAACCGTTATGTTGCGTTGTTCATAGTGAACCGGGAATTAGTTAATATTGAACCGTCTATCAGTTCATTTTCAGCCCCACAATAAAAATTTTTGGCTCAAAATAAACCTGAAATTGGTTCATAATGGTCTTTCGGTTCATTTTGAGCTCTAAATTAAAAATTTCCTTTCGGTTCATTTTGAGGAGAATCAGGGTATTATGATAGTTCATTTTGAATTTTTTTCTTTCACCTTGAACTCGCGTTTTTTCTGTGCGTTCTTTTCTATTGGCTGCAGTTTCTATGGCTCAGCATTTAAAAAGATTCATCATCTTTATACATTAACATTCTTTATTGAATTTTTATATAACGTAAATATTATACATTTAATTAATACAATGACTGAAACTGAAAATATAGTGCAATAAAGTAGGAAATATATTACTGCTTATTGAAAAAAATAATAATAAATTTTGGAGATTCAATCTTAATTCTTTTGTCGTTAGTCAATAGTCATGAAATCGATGTTGATTCTAATTCAGCTATTAGATTCTATTCAGTCATTAGTCACTGTCAGTGATCCTACGTTTCTTAATCACTGTTTAGATTTCCGTCGTTTACACATGAAATGAATATACACACTTGATTCTCTTTTCTGCGCAAGAAAAAGATGCATGGATTATTTTCAAGCGTAGGTCAGGTACGATCATCACGATAACTATATTATCGTTTGGTCTTAACAGTACACAGGCTTTAAGGGCGAATTGACTTTTAATTTATGACCTGCTCGCGTGTCTCCTTAAGCACCCAAGGAAAACATTTATTTAAATCATCTGGCTATTTGAGCCTCATAAATTATTATTTAGTCACTTTAAAGCCTACCTGTTTTGGATTCCACAATTGATTTTTCCCTCAATTCATTACCATTTTCAGTTTCATTTGTTCCAGTTTCTTATGTTTAAAATTTAATTTTTAATTTTCAATTCTTTTATTCGCAAATTATAGTATTTTAATATTTGAATATTACATTATATTTGAATCTATAAAATCTATTCATTTTGTTGGAGAAGCTTCATCAATTGTAAACAATAACAATTGTTATTTGTTAATAAGCAATTTGTTAAACTTCCGGCTTGAAAATCTTATAAGTAACTTTATCGCATTCGTGACTTGAAATATATATTTTCTTAAATATCATGCTGAGAGAGTTGAAAACACTTATCGGAGCAATCGACATAAGGAGACGGTGCGGCGCGGCGGTTGGTTTGAACAAAGCTAATTCTAATGCAAATAGCTATTGCCCTATTATCTTGAAGCAGATGTTCTTAAAAGAGGGAACTTTATCGAAAATTTCTCTTTATGAAATTTCAAGATTTCACTACTCTTGTTACATTTCATCACCTTTTAGATCAATAATTTTAAAATAAAAAAATCTATATAATGTTTATAGATTTTTTATATTTTCATTTTTAAGAAAAATTTAATCACGATAGCAATTAATTAGTAAATTAAGGATTAACGTCTCCAAGAGACCGAAAAAGATACACCAAAAGGAATGTGAGTTCAAGATGAACCAAAAAAAGTTCAAAATGATCTGCAACAAAAACTATGTATCAGAATATTGTAATTAGGTTGAAAACGAATCCGTTATTGGTTCTTATTGAATCACTTCTCGGTTCATTTTGAACTGGTTTATGTTGATCCTAAACTAACATTTTTTTCTTGAACCAAGGAAGTTCAACATGGTCTGCAATTAAAATAATCCAGCATAAGACACTATTTTGGTTCTATATGAACCAATATCGGGTTCTTTTTTATGAAAATCAGGGTTTTATTGTTAATTTTTTGTTGTAGGTCATTTAAAACTTTTTAGTTGATTTGGTTCAAAATGAGTCTAAACACGTTCAATTTGTTCAATATGAACCAATATCGAGTTCATTTCTATGCAAATCAGTGTCTTGTTCATTTTTTGTTGCAGATGATCTAAAACAAAAATGGACTTTCGTAAGACCCTTCATTTTAAACCAAATCAGGGTTATACGTATAATAGTTCGGTTTTGGTTGCAGATTATTTTCAACTTGCCTTGGGTTCATTTTAATGCAAATCAGAGCCTCATTATACTTCCTTTTTAATGCAGATAATTTTGAACTTTTTTCACTCCAGTAGAAACGTGAGTTAAAGATGAACCAAAAAAAGTTCAAAATGATCTGCAACAAGAATGAACTATCAGAAGACTCTGATTAAGTGAACTATCATAAAATTCTGATTTGGTTCAAAGTGAACCAAAAAGCGGTTTAATATGAACTAATATCGGGATCATTTTTATGCAAATCAGTGTTTTGTTAATTTTTTGTAGCAGATGATCTGTAACAAAAATAAACTATCGTAAGTCCCTTACTTAGTTCAAAATGAACTGAAAAACGGTTTTATATCAACCAATATTGGCTTCATTTTAAACAAAATCAAGGTTATATGTATTGTTTTTTTTTATATGTTCGGTTTTTGTTGCAGATAATTTTCAACTTGTTTTGGGTTTATTTTGATGCCAATCAGGGCCTTATAATACTTCTTTTTTAATGCAGATCATTTTGAAATGTTTTCACTTAAGAAAAAACGTGAATTCAAGATGAATCCAAAAAAGTTCAAGATGATTTTAAACTATTTTTTTGGTTTATAGTGAATCACATTTTTTTTTATTGAACCAAAAATATTTCAAAATTATCCGCAACGAAAGTAAACTATCATAAGACTCTGATTTTCTTCAAAATGAATCCGATATTGGTTCAAATTGCACTGTTTTTCGGTTCACTTCAAACCAAATCAGGGTCTTATAATAATTCCCTTCTATTGCAGATGATTTTGAACTTATGTTGATTTATCTTGAACTCATGATTTTTTTTATCTAAAAAAAGTTGAAAACAATCTGTTACAAAAATGAACTTTCATAAGACCCCAATTTTGCTTCAAAGTGAACCGAAAAAAGGATTCATTTGGAACCAAATCAGGATCTTAAAATAGTTTCTTTTTATTACAGATCATTTTGAACTTTTTTATTAGTTTATCCTGAACTAACGTGGGTTTCGTGAACCAAAGAAAGTTGAAAATGATCTATAACAAAAATGATCCAGCATAAGACTATAATTTGGTTCAAAATGAACTGAAAAAGAGTTCATTATGAACCAACATCGAGTTCATTTTGAACCGAATCAGGTTCTTATAATAGTTTTTTTTTTTGCAGATCGTTTAGAACTTTTTTCGGTATATCCTGTACTCACGTTTTTCTGTGTGTACCGTGCGAGTTTCTGCTGAACATGAAAGTCCACCAAAACGTATTTGCCGAACGCTAAACGCAGCAATTCGAGGAGGTTGTTTGCGCAGTATCGACTATCGAGTTCCTAGTCAATATGATTGATAGACACAGCGACAGTATAGTTATACTAGCAGTAGTACTAGCAATTTCATTCATGTTCGTAGAGCATTGCCTCGAGGAATATCACCCACAACTTTACTAATATAATAAAAAGTTAGGTTGAAATTTTCTACAAAATTAATGTTTCTTTGATTAAGAATTTACATTTCTTAATGAATCATTTCAAGCAAATAAGAACACACAAAATTCCAGAGTATCATTTTAATCGGCAGCAAAATGAGAAATAGAAAAACAAAAGACTGTGACTATAAAATGAATGATCAACTTCAGATCAAAATAATATCACTGCAAATTAAAATGATGTCCCACAGTTTAGTGTGAAATTGTAATCGTTTGCAAAAAAAGCTTTAACATGAAACGCAAATTACCTAACTTTCACTTTCCCGGTCTTCAGAGACAAAAATGTAAATTCTTAAGTAAGTCCCAGACACTGGTACTGCTTAGAAAATTCATTTTTCGATCATGAACGCTTCTTTTTATTATGAATCAAAAACTGAATATTATAAAATATGTTAAATTAAAATATTGAACAAAAATAAATAAGATCCATCCAAAATGCGAAAACAGGTTTCATTATATTTTATGCAGATTTGTAAAATTTTATTTTAAGGAGCATCCTGCGGAAGTCGAGGAATGGTATAAAAACAATTAATTGCTATTTTTGAAAATATTATCTCTAGTCAATGCACCCGTCTGGAAATTTCATATTTGAAAAGGCATATTTTCATATTTGAAAATAGTATATACTTTACCGGGAAAAAATTTGAAGTCATAGAAAATATCATTTTTAATAGCAATTTCTGCAGGTCGATATTTTACGTAGTTTTTTCCAACTTTATTCTTCAAAAATCGTCTGATTTGAATGATTGAGGGTTTATTTGATACATCATTCAATTATCTAAGACTTCACCACCGGAGTAATTTTAAAAATAATTATCCTTAAAAATACAGCTATTTGCTTACAATATGAGATTACACAAATTGCTGTATTTTTAAGGATAATCATTTTTTAAATTGTTCCAGTGGTGAAGTCTTAGATAATTGCATAATGAACCAAATAAACCTTTAATCATCAAAATCCGACGATTTTTGAAGAATAAAGTTGGAAAAAACAACGTAAAATTTCGTCCTACAGTAATTGCTATTAAAAGTGATATTTTCTATGACTTCAAATTTTTTCCCAGTAAAGTATATATTTGTCTTTTCGAAAATGCAATTTTCATGCGGGTGCATGAATAACAATAATAATCTTTCAAAAGTGGTAATTAATTAAGTTTTTACACGTTTCCCCCACTCTCGCATGATCCTCCTTAAGTCACTTTTTCTAATTAGATTTTTTTTAAAAAGTCGCATTTACTTTCAGTCATTAGTGACTACCGTAGGGGTAACTTTGTATTAAACTTTCTAAGCTTGAAGTATTTCATTGGAATTAAACTTTTCAAACTGTAATTTAGAAAACTTTATTAACCGCCACAACTTTATTCCTTCATAATTCGTTAACGAATAATGTTGTTTCTTGTTTCAAAGATAAAAATTGCTTATAAGTTTTATTATATCTTGTAAAAAAAATTACCGAAAATTTTTCGGGAATTTCCTGAAAATTGTTTGAGAATTTTTTAGGAATTTTTTATTTACCATTCTCAGAAATTTTCTGAGAATTTCTTGGGAATTTTTTATTTATCATTCCCAAGATTTTCTCGTGGATTTCTAAGTAATTTCGTGGAAAATTGTCAAGAAGTTTCCGGGAATTTGTTATTTATCATTCCTGGGAATATCCTGGAAAATTTTCAGTCTCAGGAAATTCCCTAGAATTTCTCGGGAATGTCTCAAAAATTCCTGGAAAATTCTCTGGAAACTCTTGGGAATTTTTTATTTATGATTTTTCCGGAATTTCCGGAAATTTATTTACTATTCCCGGGAATGTCTCAAGAATTCCTGGAAAATTTTCAGAAATGTCCCGAGAATTCCTGAAAAATTCTCAGGAAATTTCGGGCCATTTTTTATTTATAGATCTCAGAAATCTCCTGGAAAATTCTCAGGAAATTTACGGAATTTTTTTTATCATTCGCGGGATTTTTTTCCTGAATTTCTTAGGGAATTTTTATTTATCATTCCCGAAAATTCACTGAAAAATTCTCAGGAAATTCCCTGGAATTTTTCTGAAATTTCTTGGGGCTTTCCTATTTATCATTTCCGAGAATTTCCTAGGCATTATCCGAAAATTTCAGGAATTTTTTATTTGCCTTTTTTCGGTAATAAAAATCAGACGACAGTCAAAAAACCAGAGTTCGACGACCTTCAACGATTAGGTTAGTTTGCAAATGTAGTATTTGTTGTGCGGTGTATAATTCGTGGATAAGAATTTATATACGTCGAATATTTTCGGTATTGTGTACACTTGTACTCATTCACTTACGATTTAACGCGGAAGTCGAGACTATAAATATCGTGCACGTTGCACATCCGTTTCAATGTAATGAATAGAGAAGCCCGCGAGCTTGTATGCACTGTCAAAAGTATCGCGTGGAACGTGCAAGAAATCACAAAAGCCTTTTTACATAAGTGTTCTTTTCTATCTACAATATTCTACATGATAGCGTCAGTTTTTCTCTGAAAATCGTCTTGTAAAATGTATGACTATTTCAACTCTTTATTCGCAAAAGGAAATTCGGTCCAGAATGGCCCATTTTAAATGGATCAGTTGAATCCTCTTGGCAATTTTTCATCCGAGAATAAAGGATACATTTTGGTTGATTTCAATAAAAAATTGATTCATTTAACAAAATCGTTTATTGAATTCAAGTCAATGTTTCCTTTAAAGTAACAAACATTTATTTGTTTGTAAATTAACAAAATCAATCATGCTTTTGAAATGTGCGGAGAATTAATATAATGTATGTAGATTGGGGTTTTTTTTTAACTAAAAGGCCGTTTTGGACCCAATTCTGTTATGAATAAACAAAATATTTTAATAATAATACTGATTTGCATAGAAATGAAAATTAATTAACTTGCCCCAGGACCTAAGTGTCCTTCCTCAGACCCTGAATATAGATTAATCATTATTTAATCTAATGCGATCGGCAAGTGCAAACAACACGAGTTTTCCTCAGACAAATGAATTTCTTTAATCTTAGAACAAAAAATTGTTGACAATCTTTAAGCTGATAATGAAGCTTCCTCTTTATGAATGAATTTAAATACCTATTAAAAACAGTTTTATTGCCTTTGCACGCATAAAAATTCATTAAATTTGCTTTTAGAAAATATTACTTTTTTCTTATTATTAATTAGTATTATAGATAATAATTTACAAATTATTGTTAGTGATAAAGAAAAGAAAGGAATAAATGTTTGTTATTGTTTATCTATGAGAAAAAGAAATTGACTCCAGCTGGATTCGAACCCAGACACTCTGTGTGTCGAGTGCAGTACCTTACCACTAAGCTAACGCTTAATTTTTAAAATAAAAATCAAATTTTTTTTCAAGAAGGATAATCGTCATTGAATATTATAATAAATATGATTGTGACATTTCGATATCTTATTCAAGTTTTACATTTCTTTTCCATAAGGAAAATTCAAAAATAGAAAAAAATGGTTCGTTTGCTGTGAGTTTCAGTAAGAAAACATTGAGAGTAATGACGATCTGTAAAGAATTGGAAGTAGCATGAAGTTGACGTCAGTATCGACTTCTAAACCAGGTCAATCGCTGGTCCGATCTATCGAACGTGCTTCGCATATGAATGCGAAATACTTACGCAGGAAACTCGATCGTTCTCGCATTCCTCTTGGTGGTGCATTCATGTTTTAATTATTTAAATTCGAAAGCGTTGATATGTTTAGCTAACAAAACGGTAAAATTATAATACTAAAAATTGTTCATACTTGTCCTCGGTAGATAACGTTAATCGGTGTAATTATGAAACAAATTTTAAGTCCACGAGTCTCCGGACACGTGTCAGTGGTCGGACAATCCCATAGTAGGAATAGTGCAATAAACCATAATTATTAAAAGTTAATGGATATTTGCATTTTGCATACTTTCTTCTATCACGAAAGGAATAAAAAACATGCGGAAATTTTTTAATTTCACTGTATTGAAAATATTTTAAAAGTCGCGCATCGGTTATCTCCACTTTAGGATTATGCGCTAATGTTTTGTGACAGAGAACAGAATATTTTTGTATTAAAGTTATAACTTACCTAAATTGAGATTTCACTTGATGAGTGCATTTATCAAATGCGAGAGACTTAAAATTTTCAAAATTCTTCGCAATTTTAATTTCTATATCGTATATGCAAAGATTTTTAATATTTCCGAACTTAGATGCAGCATTTCTTAACCTCGCTAGAGATCGGACAGCCTATCCGATCTCTGGCGTAAACGACATTTTGACAATGTTCGTTAAGACGGAAAACCTATGCGCAGAACAGGTATGTTCCTTTTATAAATAAAATGTAGTCATAAAAATTATGAAATCTTGTTTAATAATTATTTGGACCCAGTAAAAGCTATTGTTTCATATAGTGAATAAGAAAAATCATTTTCTTGAAATTCATGTAACCTCTCTAACCTTTGGTACAAGTTCACTTCACACCTACCTCATTATTTCTGTCCATTTTGCATTTTATTTTATATTCTTAATTATTTATACTTTTTAAAATTAAATTATTTTCACTCTTAGTATTTTAAAGTAGCGTGTTATTAAACCAATTCTTTTTAAACAAAAATTTTCGAAACTTAAAAATACTGTCTATCAAAAATTACTTTAACAATACGTAGAGAGTCCAAAAAATGCGAATCTTGGTTAGAAATCTTAAAAAATGAATGTCTACAACAATTTAAATATGAGAATAACGCTATTCGTTCGACCACCGGTACGTTTACCCTAATTCAAACAAAAAATTATTTTCTCGGGAATTTTTTATCTATCGTTCCCAGAAATTTCATAGGATTTTTTTATTTATCATTCCCGGAAATGTCTCCCGAATGTCTTACAATTTCCTGAGAATTCTTGGAAAATTCTGAGGAATTTGTTAGGAATGTTTCCGAGAATTTCTTAGAAAGTTTCCATTTATCGCTCCCGATAATACCCGGAGAATTCCTGGAAAATTCTCAGAAATTTTTAACTCATCATTCTCGGAGATTTCTAAGGTATTTTTCATTTATCATTCCCGAGAATTTCTTAGGAATTTATTGAGAATTTCCTGGAAAATTCTCGGAAATTTTTTATTTTGTCGTTCGCGGGAATTTCCAGAGAACGTCTCGGGAATTTCTCGAGAATGTCCTAAAAGTTTCTGGAAAATTCTCAGGAAATTTTTTATTTACCATTCCCGGGAATTTATCCGGAATTTCTCTGAAATGTCTCGATAATTGAGAAGCCCCATGCAAGATGTGGACATAGCTAATGTGTATGGGTAAAAAAAAAGTTCGTTAAATTGTATAGAACTAATTCTATAGTGGAAGATACGACGGGTATTTTATTAAAAGGTAAAATCGTCTTGGTTGTACGTTGAGTTGAACTATTCTACGAAATGTGTTAAAAAGTTCTATAAAATTTAAAGGCCGTGGCGACGTAATGTCTATTAGAGAGCAGGATACGAAAATCGTAGAATAATTCTAGAAAATCTAACACTTCAGTTAATATACAGTCTATATCGAATCAGTCTAAAAGATAGATAACAGTTCTATAAAATGATAACCGACTTTCCGACAAAAAAAAATATCTTTTGTATTATTATCATAATACTCTATATTTTGTTCAGATATTTAAGTACACAATTATTCACTTTTACACAAACAATCACTACACTATTTATAATCGCACTCTATTAAAATTTTTATTCGCCGCGGGTTCGAACCCTATAATAAATTTCGCATTCCTAATTAGTACAGTCAAATTAGTCGCAAAAAGGCCATTTGCTGGAACAAATTAAAAGCAAGCTGATTGTTGTCTTAAAATGTTTGTATGGACGTCCTTTTGAAGCCCTGAAAAGTTCGAGGCTGAATTCTTAAACAAAGCTTTGTTATTAACAAAAAACGTAAAATTGCAACATTTTTTCAACACGTTTGCTTGGATTGTTACTTTCAATTAAAATATAAGTAAAAAGTGTACAGGACTTTGTTTTCAGAGCGTAAAATAAGAGCTTAAAAAAGAAACCCTTAGCGAATATCCTACGACAAATAGTTTACGAGATATGAATTTGTTAATTAACATTGTGCGTTTTTCAGGTAAGACAAAGCGATGATAAATTTTCATTGTTGCAAAAAAAAAATCGCGATTGGGTTTTTGATATTGGATTCTCAAATTGGATAGTTCTAAATATTAAAAAACATTTCTTTTGGCTTTCAGAATCCAAAAATGACAGGAAGGGGGCACTTTTTTTTCTTTAAACATTCATATTTTGTAAAAAAATCTGTTGAGTTCAATTTAAACGATATTCATACTGCAATTAAATTTTGCCTTTTTTTATTATATGCTGACGACTTGAAACTCTATAAAGTCGTCCGGTCCCGCTTGAATTGCAGTGAGTTGCAGGATGATCTTGATCGCTTGCAGGCTTGGTGCGATTTAAACAAGATGCAATTTAATGTAAAAGAATGCGTACTAATTTCATTTTCCAGAAGAAAACTAGTCTTTAAACAATTGTACAAAATCGCAGACCGGGTACTGCAGAGGGTCTTATTTGTTAGAGACCTAGGAGTTCTCCTTCAAGCTAATTTAACATACGAGGAACAGGTCCCAGACATAATAAACTAGACACTCAGATTCCTGGGTTTTGTCATGAGGAATGCCTCGAAGTTTAATAATTCACTCACTCTTAGGACGCTGTACTTCTCTCTTGTTAGACCTCATTTAGAATACGCATCCATAATTTGGTCACCTCAACAGATGATAGGCAAAATCAGACTCGAACGTGTACAGAACCGCTTCCTGCACTTCGCGGCTCGGCAGCTAGGCATGCGTAGAAGTGACCATGATTAGGGAGCAATTAGGGCCCTGCTCAACGTTCCTAAGATTAGCTCACGATTTGAGTTGGCGGATCTGACTTTTTTGTATAACATCTTAAACAATGTGATCGATAGTCCTAATTTATTGTCAGAAATTAGCTTGCGTGTACCTAGGAAATCATCAAGGAGTAGTATACTGTTCAACATCCCATATCATCGCACTAATTACGGTCAAAATTCTGTGATCTCGAGAATCTGCAAAGAAGCTAACCTTTATTGTCACACTATTGATTATTTTGACAATTCTCCTGTGCATTTCAGGTCAGCTCTCAAGAACATTATTAATTTAAGAGATAACAGTGCGGCTTAGGCTTAACTTAGTTTTAACTATAGTTGTAATAGTTTTAACAATCGTATCGATGCGAATCCTTATTTTAGTTAGAGTTTAAGACTTTTTCTGTAATAAAGGGCTTTGCCCGTGGATTTCTTAAATAAATAATAAATAAATAAATGAATTTTGCTGAAATATCTAACAGATTGTGCATCTGTAGGAAAAAGTATGTTGAAGATGTCAACAAAATTTTTCAAATTGTTTATAACAAATTGTTATCAGCAATAATTTTTTTCCATACTTACAGCTGCCAGAAAAATCTAAAAAAATTGGGTAAAACCATTGAGAGGGAGGTGAATTTTAATTGTTATTTTTTAAAAAGTCCTACGTGCAATATATTCGTTGCAAAAAAATATTACTTAAACAAATTTTATAAACAATTTCACAGAACTACGCCAAATTGTAATAGAAATTTTTTTAAATTTAGAAATAATGATTTGTTATAAACAATGTGAAAAATTTTGTTGACATCTTAAATATACTTTTACCTGAAGATGCACAATCTGTTAAATATTTTAGCAAAATTGAACTTAACAGATTTTTTTACAGAAAAAAAGTGCCCCTCCACCCCTCTGTCATTTTTGGATTCTGAAATCCAGAAAAAAATGTTTTTTAAAACTTTGAACTATCCAATTTGAGAATCCAATAGCAAAAACACTATCGCGAGTTTTTTTTACAACAATTAAAATTCATCATCGCTTTGTCGTCCCTGAAAAACGCACAATGCTAATTAACAAATTCATATCTCGTAAACTATTTGTCGTAGGATATTCGCTAAGGGTTAATTTTAAAGCTTATTTCTTAGGAATTTTTTATTTATCATTTCCGAGAATTTCTTGCGAATATCTCGAGAAATCCTGGAAAATTTTTAGGAGATTCCCGAGAATTTGTTTTTGTCACATTCGGGAATTTCCCAAGAGTTTTTTGGGAATTTCTCAAGAAGTTTCTGGAAAAGTTTCAGGAAACTCCCGGGATAATTTTTTTCGTTGCCAGGAATTTCTCGAGAAACACTTCATAACCATAACACCTCTAAATGTTTAAAAAAATATACAGTTCAAATTCTGATTTTTGCCGAAGTGCATTACGAAAATATTGCTTTTTTCGTTCCAAAAAGTTTTTCTAATAATACTAGAAGGTCAAAGTGATGTATAATTTTTTTGAAGACTTTTTTTAGCGTTGTGTGAACTTCTAATCGATTTGAATTTATCCTCGTGTAAATTATCCAAGTCCATCTGAAGCTTGTGGTTGTGGTTATTTAATAAGAGGTTTGCTCCACGAAGTAGGGATCCTAGTACACAATATAACTTTACCTACTCGTCGATTACACAGTAACTCCTTTCCCTGCCTTCTAATCTCGAGGTCCCCATAGTCTTCCCTCCAAAGCGAAAGAATTTAATTCCCGCCTCCCTGGAATTGCCCTCTTGTCACTGGTATTTTTATATTTTCTCATCGAAACGACTCTTCTCCACGAACGTCTCTTTCACGGAATTCAAGTGCAATATTGCAGTTCAGACTTCTCATTCAGATTTCTTTTCTTGAGACCATAAGGGAAGAAAATGTGACATGAGAAAGTCTTCAAACTATTAGAAAATATCTTTACATTCTCATTATTCATTTTATTTTCTAGTAATACTTTTCAATATTAAGTGTACTATTTATAAAAACACTTTTTTCTCAAACAAATAAACATAAATAGTATCTTTTTGTTATAAAACTTCCAATAATTCATTTCCTGTTATGTTGCTGGCAATTTGTTTGCCATTTGCCAGCTATCGGCTAGCAATGTTTGCTTGTCAACTGTCATTGATATTGTGGTTACTATCGTTATGCTTTGCTTGCTATTTACTACCTATAAATTAGCAATTTTTCGCTTGCTATTTATATCTATTTTTACAGCTATTGCTGCCTAGCTAATACTTTGGAAGATTTAGGAGCTGGCTATAGACAAGCAATATTTGCTCACGGCTCACCTGCTGTTCACTTGCTGCTAACTATAAAAATTTGCTTACGGTTTGATTGTTGTTTACTAGATATTAATATTTTCTCAAAGTTTTCCTGCTGTTTTCTTGCTAGAGACTAGCAAAATTTTCTTATGATCTGTTTGTCTTTTACTAGTTATATACTAGCAGTATTTGCTTACGATTTTTTCACTATTGACTAGAAACATTGCTTAAAGTCTGTGTACTCTTTACTAGCTATATACTAGTAATATTGGCTAATGGTTTTCTAAGGTTGGCTTAACGTTTGCTTGCTATTCACTAGCAATATTTACTTATGGTTTGCGTGCTATTGACTAGCAACATTTACTCACGGTTTGCTAGCTATTGACTAGTAATATTTACTTATGGTTTTCTTGCTATTGACTAACAATATTTACTTACAGTTTGCTCGTCTTTTGCTTGCTATTAACTAGCAACAGATGCTTACGGTTTTCTCGCTATTGTCTAAAAACATTTGTTTACGGTCTTTGTGCCCTTTGTTGCGGTTTGCCTGCCGTTTGTTTGCTGGCAACTAGCAAAATTTGCTTTCGGCCTCCTTGTCTTTTGCTAGTTACATGCTAGTAACATTTGCTTACATTTTGCCTGCCGTTTGATTGCTGGTAACTAGCAAATTTCATTACAGTTTCCTTGTCTTTTGCTAGTTGCACTCCAGCAATGTTTTCTAATGGTTTGCCTGTCGTTTTCTCGCTATTGACTAGCAGCATTTTCTTGCTATCTGTTTGTATTTTTCTAGTTGCATACTAGCAGTATTACTGACGGTTTGCTTACTATTGACTGGCAAAAATTGCTTGCTATTGACTGGAAAGACTTTCTTCCTATTGACTGGCAATATTGCTTACTACCTGCTTGTATTTTGCTAGTTATATACTAGCAATATTTTCTTACGGTTTTATTGCTATTGACTAGAAACATTTGTTTACGGTTTACTCGCTATTGACTAGGAATACCTGCTTACGATTTGTTTTCTATTTCCCAGCAATACTTGCTTACGGTTTACTTGTTATTGACTAACTATATACTAGTAATATTTTCTTACAGTTTTCTTGATATTTACTAGCAATATTTGCTTACAATTTTCCAGCCGTTTGTTAGCTATTGACTAGCAAAATTTAGTTACGGTATGCTTGTATTTTTCTTGTCATATACTAGCAATATTTGTTTACGGTTTTATTGCTATTGACTAGAAACATTTGTTTACGGTTTACTTGCTAATGACTAGCAATACTTGTTTGTTTTTTACTAACAATACTTGCTTGTTTTTGTGTTCCTTGACATTGACTAGCAGTATTGCTTACGGCTTACTTCCTACTGACTAGCAATACTTGTTTCCTATTGACTGACAATATTTCTTACGGTTTGCTTGCTTTTGGCTAGCAATAATTTCTTAAGCTTTGTTGGCATTTTGCTAGATACAGAGCAGCAATTTCCTTCCCACTTGACTATCTCTCAGCCAGTAATGTTTGTTTGCACTTTTCTTGCTATTGTCTAGCAATGTTTGCTTGATCTTTGCTTGCCGTTTTCTGCCTATCTGTCCTTGAGCTTTGCTTAACGTTCTAGTAGTTTTTTTTAGTCAATCAATAGCTACAGTTTGTCTGCCAATTTTCTTGCGATTTTCTAGCTCTTGCTGGCAATTTTGTATCAACTTTCTAGCTTTCTGCTATCTGGAACACTACGAAAATAACCATTTTACCTCAGTCGGCAAGCCATTTTAGACCTAAAATCTCCTAGATCCACTTTTTTTCCTCTCGGGATATTCATTTATGTCGAGAAGCATCCAAAGTCTTTCTATCGTTATTTTTCCGTCTGTGTGTGTATGTGTGCAGGGGTTGAGGTACTGGGCTTGGGGTGGGTATAGGGGTGAACTCGTGGAAGGAAGAAAGAAAGGCCTCGCCTTGTGAACGGTTAGAAAGAGAGAGAGCGAGAGGGGCGTGGGTCAGAGAGGGAGAGACATTCGACCTGAATTCCAGCACGTGACACCAGACTCCATGACGTCATGAAAGTGTAACCCGCTACCCCTCAGGCCCGAGTTAACCAGGAACGTATAGGGGTGTGGCGGCCTAAGGGAGTTGAAAGGAGCTTCTGCTCTCAAAAGCTTTGCAGCTATCGCGTTAAATAGGCGAGACACCTCCATTTCAACAAAATAGGGTTATACCTTCAAGGAGGCTGCGAAATACCCCCCCCCCCACTCCCCTCAACCACCCTCCCAAACCCTTATGAATATCGTTTTTCACATTTTCCTTGATTTCTCTATTTTTCTTTGTCCCTTCATTTTCTATTAGATGTGGCTTATACTATAAAAAAGGAGGACTATGAAGAATATAGTGTTTATTAAAGACAGATCGGAGGAGAAATTATAATGTTAAAGTGATACATCAGTGTCAATTATTCTTAACAGGGGTTAAATAGAATTGTTCGATTTTGGGATTTGAAAATTGAGAATGGAGGGGGTGAGTAATTTATAGGGCTTGGGGGGATTTAGGGGGTGGTAATTTAAAGTTTTTTAGGTGTTCTAATTAGCGGTAAATTTAATTATAAAATTCTTTCAAAATTGGAGATTCAGAGAGGTCTTTAACGCTTTGCTCTTTGCTCCATATATCTCATTTAGCCAGGTTTTACAGTAATGTTTATTACTCATGACTTGAGTAAATTAAATTTTCTTTAAATCTTTCTAACATCATTTTTCAAATTGATTAAAATTTAATCCACTTTGTCTAAAAAAAATGCCCTTTTAACGTTTTATAAAATGCACCTTTGACATTTCTCAAAGATAATGAATCTGAATCTAATCTGAAAATAATTTTTTTCTTTTTCTGGTTACAATAAGTTTATCAGATCGTAAGGTAAGATAAATTTTCATTATTTGAGTTGAGCAACAGGAGAACAGAAATAAAAACGAAGAGAAGTCTGTTTTCGTCTGGCAACGCTAGAACGGTCGTTCATTGCAATGGAATTTCAGGTGAAATCCGACGAATATTTTGGATTCTCCTTTGATGCTGAGTTAATAGGCCTTCACTCCAATGGATTTAGCTCGATACAAGGAAAAATGTCTTTGATGAATCAGCGAAAAGCGATATCCGATGATATTGAAAATGTAGCTTCAGCTTACGATTTCTGCTTTCATCACGTATAGAAATTGTTATTTGGATCACACAGTTTCTATAAAATCTGTTCCATTTCCTGAATCATGATTCCTTGAAAATTTTCAATTTGTTCAGTTCTCTTTTCAGGGTTTTTCCACTTTATTTTGTTATATTTTGCTTTTTTATATTTTTGTTCAAACAATTTAAGTCACGATTACAGGCTTCACAGTCTTTTCTCTATTCCCCTTTTTAAAAATATACACTCGTCGCTGAATCGAAGGCTCCTGCAACGAGGACCACCTTTATGGTCGTTCACGCTTCACTGATTCTGTCCCCCGCCCCTGAGCGTCCCGCGACGGCACCATCGC
>JBAGKK010026803.1:0-29779 GCA_037177015.1 Euceroptres primus
AAAGAACGACGAATATTCTGCGAGCCCGAAAGCGCGCTGAAACTAGCGAGCGAGGTGAGCTTCGCGAGCTATAAGGATATCGCGCGCAGCGCGAGGTGAAATGATAACGGAGCGCGAAGCGTGACGGCCATTCCGCGCGCCCTAGGCGCGGTGAAACTTGCGAGCGAAGCGCGCGATGAGAATGTGCCCGCGCCCTTGAAGGGGGCCTGGCAGATTTTTTATAATTACTTTTAAAAATGTGTTTCTGAAAATAAAATAGTGCTAGTTAATTAATAATACTATTCAGTCTGTATGAAGGATTAGCCATTAGCCTCCAGTTTCCAAAAATCGAATTATGCTAAAATTCATAGTATATTCCAGTTTTTTAAACACATTTATGACCTCAAAACCTAAAAACGTAATCATATCTAGCATCCATATCTCTTGCTGCTACTGCAGGTGACTTCGACGAGGCAGATTCTGCACAAAAGAGATTGTTTCTCGCATGTCTGACATTATATGGCGTCATAGGTGCTCTTCTCGTTTTCTATCAAGCCTCGGATTGTCGTCGCGAACGCCAAGGGCAATTAGTATTCCATGGGGCTACCTTACAGCTCCCCACCTCCACCTTCTGTCGCCCCTCTTTTACCACCTCCCACTAACCCTTCAAATCAGTGTGTGATAGAGAGAGAAAGGAAGAGTAGTCTCGGGAAGAAGGAGTCTTTTACTACGAGACGTAGACGTACGAGAACCACGAGAATCGTTACTCACTACTTAGCTACTCGGTACTATATACCATCATTATTGGCCTGCAGGTAAGCGGTCATGTGTCGCGTACATGTGCCAGAGACGTAGTAAGAGCGAGAAAGAGAAAGGCATAAAAAATGAGAGAGGGAGAGAGAACGCGTACACGCAATTGCTCCAACGTTGTCCATTCTCAAGCGACCAACACTCCATGGTCGATTTCACCAGAGTTCCATCGGCCTCCACTCGACCGGTAGATGCCCAACCTAACTTACTCGACCGAAGGTCGGAGCTGTTTTCTTTCGGATTCCCGATCCTCTTGCCAATTTTGCTTTTTTTTGGCTTTAAATTGCTTCGCGATTTTTAATTCGAACGCACATGTATGTAAATGTGCGTGTTTTTCTCCTCCATTAACCTGAATATTTTCTGGGTCGATTGTAGACAATCAAGGGGTTGGGGTTAACCACTATATTAAAGGTACACTAGTGAAAGCATACAACATTTGTTTCAACATTCATTATTCACCTACAATTCAGTTGAAATAAGTTAATTTCAGTTTTGAACTCATGTTCAGTTGCATTCAGTTGATCTCACCTCTCATCGGAGGCAAGAAGGAAACCTTCATGTATCTTGTAAAATGATAAAAATGAAAATTTATAACCTCCTTGTAAAGGCTCCTCTTTCATTTTTCTCCTTCCGTCAAAATAGGTTTGTTTCAGTTTCTTAAGAAATTCTACAAATAAAAAGAATTTGCTAAAAGAGCTCTTGAGAAGATTCGATGTTTTGCGGTTTTGCTCTCGCGCTTTCTATAAAAGGAGAACAGCTTAGGTTGCAGTTCGATACATATTTCGAATTCCAAAGTTGGTAAAGAACGTTGAAGTATCGTTACAGAAATTACTCAAGCGGAATCACTCTGCTCTTAAAAATAACATGTGTTCTTTATATACACTTTTACCTTATTCTATTAGAATTAGTCAATTACAAATCAAAATAGAAATATAGAAAGCGAAAAAATTTGTAACTGAGTTAGTAAAGAAGGTGAATTATTTGATAATTATTTATAAATTTTTTCATCTTGACTTTATCACATATTTTTTTAGATTCTCTACTTTTTACGAATCAGTAAACATTGAGAGTAAAATACATATTTTCGTTGAATATTTCTTTTTCCAGGTTTAAACTTTACCAAAAGGTAGATAAAGATCAACTTTTA
The DNA here is from genome assembly GCA_037177015.1 of Euceroptres primus. Lineage (NCBI taxonomy): Eukaryota > Metazoa > Arthropoda > Insecta > Hymenoptera > Figitidae > Euceroptres > Euceroptres primus. The sequence continues at coordinate 1,937 of JBAGKK010026803.1, forward strand.
CTTTTACAATCTTTTATAAGGTGGCTCAAATTTAAATTGTTTGCTCGAAGCATCCTAATCGTTTGATGATTATCACAACTTAAATATATCTTCCACATTTTTCTTTCAAGATATCACTGGTCAAATATACATTTTGTGATGAAAACATAACTTCAACGTTAGATTCTTTTTTGTCATGGTTTACGAAAAATATGTGAATTAAATCATATGGGTATGTGGTATTGTTTATTTTTCATGAAGCATAAAAAGTAGTAAGGTGGATTTAAAAAAACTTGAAAACAAAAACACCTTAGAATTGAAAGTTTCAAATGCTAAAAAATCATATCCGTTTTAAAATTTTGGAAATCGTGCGCATTTTATGGAAATAGCGTTTTTTCGCTGTGCCTGGAAAAAACACGTTAAAAACGGCAATGTCATGCAACGTTCTCATTTACGAACATTTCATTTCTACTCCTAAAAAAGTGATATTTTCACTTTTAAGATGATGTCTGTCTCATATAAATCATAATTCCCATTTAGATCTGCAATGTAATACTTTTTGGACAGTTTGAAGAGCGCAAGCCCCGTCGTTAAAATATCATTTGCACTTCCGTCCTTTTCATTCTTATATTCCTTTCTCCACTATTGATATAACCGGGTCTTTGACAAACTGGCGTGGCGACTTTTCGGCGTCTCGCTTGGGCAACTCGGCTTTTAAGTTTGGTTCCCTCTTTTGGAACCTCCTGCCTCCAACCCCGCAATTCCACTTATTCCCCTCAGGAAGTATCCCATGCCATTTATACATAAAGTACGTACGTATGAACGTAATAACGCACTCGTTTTGTACTTTGTGGGTACACGAACATCAACTGCATAACATGTATGCACCCTGGACGAGTGTCCTGACCCTTTCTTCGTGAATATATGCAAGATTATCGAGGAATATTAACGAGTAGCACGTGGATCAACACGTTCTTACCAGAGTCACCTCTATATATTGGTTGGTTCGACTTATTCTGCATATACCACGAGCCTCGAAATTGGATTGTTTCCACTGCGACGGAAATAACGTGACGAAATGCTCCGAGGAAGAGAATCAATGAATTTTCTAAAGTTACCCCTTTGAAGAGCCAAAATTCACTTTGAGATAGAAAATACAAGGTGGAATTCTTGATCGGATTTCAATCCTGAGGGAGCATTGATATTTGACTTTGATTCCTTTAGGGGAAGTGTCAAAGTGAAAATACTTGTATTTTTTCTGTGTAAATTTTATTGGAACGTTTTTTAAGACCAATGCTTTATAACTCAACTTAAATACATTTTTTTTAATGATGGAAATATATAATGTTTTTATTATTTATTTTCGGCGGCGGCGTGGCGGCGTTAATATCGGCGCGAAGTACTAAAACGGTCTTTTTGGCAATTTATGTTATTGTTTACAAATAGGAAGAAGATAGAAAACAAAATTTATTTATAAAGTTTAATAAATATTTAAAAAGCAATCGATAAATATTCTGATCCTAAAGCCAAAATTAACATCCAACATTATAAACGATTATTATGAACAATAGTTAAACCAACCTTATTATGAACAATAGTTAAACCAACCACTCAGGACGAAATAGTAACAAAGAAGTAATCTTAAGTTAGTCTAAAGTGGAAATTTATCAGGGTGGTGATTCATTCGCTGATTTCAAATATGTATCTGGCCATTCCCCGATTTTTCCTGGTCACACATTTTCAACTTTTCCAGGTCAAGGCAAAGACATTATTTGATTTTTTTAAGTAAACCCATAACTTTTATTATAAAATTAAAATTTATTTGACATTAGTTATATACTTTGATGCTTAAAATTTGAATTTCGAAAAACTTTTGGGGTTGCAAAATAGGATTTTAAGATGTTAATAAATTTTAGGCCATGAATTTTTAGCAGAATAAAGTTTGCTACAAAAACTTAAATTTTACTGCAATTAAACGTAAATTTCCGATTTTGTAATGGAATTCTTAAAATTCCAGGTTTTTAAATAGAATTTCCGGTTTCCAAGTCAAGTTACCACCCTATTTATCGGTTCAGAAGATCGACATCTGCGCAATAAATTAATTATATGCGCCGTTATAAGTTACCATGGTTACATTTAATTTGCGCAAGTTTAAGCATTTTCGTGTAGCCAATTTGGGCTCTCATTGGTCTTAAGATAGTCACGCCGCCGGTAATTTTTCCTATCATCAGATAGGAAAAATCGGCGTCGGCGTGGCGCGACGGCGCAGACCTCTAGTTTTTATACACAAATTGCAATTGTTTAGTATTTCAATTTTTCTCAGCTTAAAAATGTGGTTCTAAGCGTGAAAGCTCTGTTATTATGAGCTTTGTTTAGGTTGGTTGAGAGCCACACGTTCCTTTCTGAACCAACCCCTGAGGCTTAAGACACTCCTAAAAAACTGAAAATGGCAGGAAAGAAGTACTTTTTCGAGCACACTTGAAATGGCATTACTCTCTCGGAGAGGGGTTCGAAACCATGCTGCTTTTGTAGACATACGCGAACTCCATTTATTTTGATGCTCGCGTGCACTCGTTAGCGTATGATGACGAACTTTCATGTTCGCCGGCTCACTTCACGAGCATCCCCATCGAGAATCATCGAGTGCTTGCTGTTTGATGAACCGCTTTACAATCCATTTTGTTCTCTGGTCTTTGTTTTAACTCCCTTCCAATTGGCTGCAACTGACACTCACCTTTAAAAAAGAAATTACAATCAAAAGTAAAATATAAAGCATTTCCTAAAATCAATTTGTATTCGCTCCATTTGTTTACGATTATGTTTATTTTAAAGTATGAAATATTCTATTCACTTACTTCAATTTCTTGACCTTGTTCATTTTTTTCCAAAATTTAAAAAAATTCTATAAACTCTATCGCATTTTAATACAACTTTCTCCATTTATTTTTTCGCGACTAAACGCCAGTGGCTAAGAGTAACTGGATTTAGAATTAGCCTCACATAAGAAAGGCTTGCGTAAAACGAGGCCGAGCGAGATGAGACGCATGCATTTATTAAGAATTAAAATCACAATGGTCTGTCGGCTGCTTGCGCGAGAAGAGCTCACAGAATTGCACGAGGGACCCTGCAAACCAGATTTTTCTTCTTTTCATTTTTTTTCAATACCTTCCTCTTCTCGTACACTATCTAGGGTAAGGAATCGAAGGAGAACTTCTCGTATATGGTGCAAGCCACCTATACATATTTTCAATCGTAAGAAGGAGCAACTCGTACTTAGAATTGAATCGGGCTCCTTCGAGTCTCGTGCAAGCGTGAATGCGATCTTGCGCACGTGTACCTATATGCTATTCGAATTATACGTAGTTTGCCAAACAAAGCGATTCCGGCTCCAGACTACTTCCAGAGGAGTGCCATGCTGTATTGGCAAATGAAAAGGTTTTCCAATTTTAAAAAAAAATCCTTACAGCGATCCCCTGATGCTCTCAGCAAATCATAGACAATGCTTTTTCAATTATGGACTATCGACGTAAACAGTATACAATATTAATTGACTATTTGTGTTAAGAAGAAAGCTGATCACGTTAAGGTTTCTGTGGTTATTTGTGATAATTAGGTTTTTGTTCGATTCTTTTTATATTATGATTATGACGTAACTAATTTATTACAAAAATTAACAAATCAGGTATATCAAAGAAGCTACATTACTTTCCACATTTTTAAGTTGAAATTTATGGCAACTTTTCCACAAAATTATGAACTTGGTAGCAGCCCCTAGCCTAGACTAGACATAAGGGAGTGTAAAAGAAAAGAAAAAGCATGTGGGTGTTTAAAAGTTTCCCCGAGGCTATTTCTTCGTCGTTTGACTTGTGGGGAAGCCCCTTAAAGTTGAAGGTAGTGCAAATTATGTGTACCTTGTGGTTGTATGCCTGGCAATCCGCCTTGCACCACACTGAGATATATTAGAACCTCGAGAATATGCTCTGGTGGATATGTATAGTCTTGTAGATTGTGGTGCATACGTGCGTATGACTTGAGGACTTGACTATGGCCATGGAGCAACAACCCCATTTTATGAGCAATTGTCCTTGAGAGGAGTCTTTGGAGACGTTTCTGAAGGCCGGCTGAATAATACAACGAACCGCCAGTCTATGCGTCTATGGTAAAAGCGAGCAAGAAGAAGAGCTCTCTTTTGCGGAAATATAATGCCAGTACTAGACCCCAACAGAGTTTCTTTACAAAGTGTATTCACTACCATAGTCGTGTGGACACTTTCTCCATGAATAGCCTTCAAATTTTATTTATAATGCTCAAGAAAATGAAGATCATAGTACTAGCTAAGATTTAATTTTTAAGAGATATGTTGTTGACTTTCCAGTGATAAGTATTGTTATTGTCTGTAGATTTATCTATCTTTGATGTCAAAGATAGTTAAAGTTATCTTTTGATTCACAGAGTACAAATTGATTTACATAGATTGATTCACAGATTCAAACATATTACAATTTCCCGATTATATCAAAAAGATGGTACTCTTTAATAGAAACGTATATCGTTAGATTAGATCTTCTATGTTGTTTTTATTAGGGTTTTTTCTTTTCTTTTTTGAAAAGCATGAATTATTGTTATCCAAACAAGTTGAGAATAGTTTTTGTCGTGATATTTCTTTATCCCGAGATTTAATCAAAGCATTTAAGATATGTTCTGGCATTGAATATCTTTGAGCTGAAAACGCAAGAGTGCTGCAACCCAAGTGCACCGACTTGAAAAATGTACCATAGAAATTTTAGACTCGTGCACTCTGTGTCCTGGTGGTAAACACTTGTTCTTTGTTCTCCTTCATAACAAAAGCGCTCTGTGAGTTACACTAAACCAAAATGATGAGCTCTCGAAAATATTTTTTTGTACCGTAAAAATTGTTACACGTAATTTTTCAGAGGAATAACTTTTTATTTAGTCAAGTATTGCTAACAGGTAACAACTATTTTCAATTTCTATATTTTGATTCGAACATTAAATCAAAGATTCTTTACGATTTACTGATCAAACGGAAAGAAAATACCTGCAGATATGAAATATTTTGTCAACGGGAAAGATTATCCGTCGACTGATATTGTAGAATTTTCATAAAAGGAAACCCAGAACGAACATAGCTACCCCTTTTCAACCGCAGAGACGTGTAAAGTAATATGAGTGTATTTGCTCGAGTAACCAAGAATATTTTCAGAAAATTAAGTATTCTGTAGGCACCTTTTTGAAAAGGGTTTTATTTCATTTGTGCATCTCTTTCATCTTTATAATGAAGATAAATATTTTTTTACACATTTATAAAAGTATGTTTTTTTCTGATTAGCATATAATAAAATATATTAATAGAGTAATTATTGTCAAAAAATAAAACAATTTTAATCTTTCTCTTTTTTACTTTTTTAATTAGTATTTCTTTTCTCTTCAATTAGCTTCGATTCTGTTCTACTTTCTTGATCCGTTTGCATTCTTTCTTTAGGCATCCATGAATGAAGGTGTATAAAAAAGAAAATTCAGAAGGAAAAAATATAGTGACAGGATTCCCCAGATACTTGCCAAGAAAACGCATGGACTCTTGAGGTTCTTGCAGCGACTTTTAATGATTTCCAATCGAGGTTATTGTGACTCGTTCTTCGTATAACGTATAGTATTATTTGTCACTGAGTAAAAACGCGGTGATGGCAGCCAAGTTCGCTTGGTCAATTGGTGTTAAGTCCGCGAGGTCAATCGCGTTAGTTCACAAATTATTTCATTCAAGAAAGATGGATCTTAAGCCAACGACCTAAGTTGCTATTCTTTCTGATTTTGTTAAAATTTCGAAAGGTGTAAAAAATACGAAAAAATGTTGTACCTGAACTCTTTTTTTTTTCAGTCCTAAGATGTATTGAATCCAATTTCATAATCCAGTAATTTCGGTAATCAGTATCCTTTTCGTTTTCATTTTCAATAAAAGTAGATCTTTATCATTTAAAGAGAGACATTATGCATGATTTTCTTTCTAAAAAAAAGCGGCGTCAAGATTTTTTCGCTGCTATGCAATCCGACCAATTGCGTCAAGCATAGGGTCATTTATAACACAAGTGCATAGCGTAAGCAGGAAGCAGTTGGTTAAGCGCAATAAACAAGCCTCTAACGCTCGTCGCAAGTTCGCATTAACTTAGTAGCGTGACAATTATATGTGCACAAAACTACGTTGCGTAATAGATCTTCCGGAAGGAGGATCCCAGAGGTTGCTGATCCCATAAAGAACTCCAAGAAGAAAGGAAGATATCAATTTTTTTTATTTATTTGCAGAATGTTGTTCTGAGAGTTGAAAAATAAAAGGTATATAAAAGAAATCCGGAAGCTTAATGCTTCCATCACTTGAAGACGAGGTTCAAAAGAAAGAAGGATGCTGATTATTCTGCGGACGGATGTTCTCTTTTGCTATTCGTCAAAAGCCATTCTCCTTGGAGGAAGTCGTTCTGCAAAAAGGGCGTTTAAACAAATGAAAGCAGTGATGACTCGGAGGAAATACAGAGGCTTTTTTATCTTTAGATTTTATGAGGATGATAATTTTTCTCTTGAATTTTATTTCTTGTTCTAACAAACGGAATGTAAATATTTCGCTATGGTATAAAAGGGGATTTATTTTATAAAGTTAAACTATTTTAGAATCCAATGTTTCGGATTTGGAACAACTTGGAAACCTCTGGAATGAAAAACAGATGCTTCTTTCAAGGCGAAAGAATAGATATACAATGTGTTGAAAATGTAGCTGTCGAAAAAGGTTCTAAACTTGTGTGGGGCAGAAAGCAGTGGGAGTCTATAATTTTCGTGAAAGAAGACACTTATCTTATTTTTTGCGAAAGATCTGAATTCGCACATCTGCGACGACCCTAATTCGTTTTGTTGGCACCTTTACGTAACGAAATACCTGGAATCTAGAGGTCACTTTTCTCCGATGTACGAACCCATTTACTCATTATCCATGAAAAGACGACATTCTCGGGCGACTTTACAATGACCTTAATTCGACAGTCGACTTCAGGTCTCGAACTTTCCTACTTTTTTTACCACTTCCTTTTGGTCTTATGTCTAATGCTATTAAAAACTACTTTTTTCAGAAGTAGAAGCTTCAGAAACATGCTAAAAGTACGAACGATAAAAGCATTTGACTTTAATATGAGTTGTAATAATAATTATGCATATTTATTTATTTATTGAAGTACGTACATATTTTACTTACTTTATTTTGAATTGTTAGCAATTAGCGAAGTATAAACTGATTAATTTAATATTAGGTATTCAAAACAAGGAAGCAATTAACGATCTCGTTGTCCTGTGTGAACGGCAAAAAGTGCTATTTCGGTTTGTGGCAAGGACGCTGATTGCTACTGTAGCGCGATTTAACTGTTTGCTGCTTTTCCCGAGCACTAGAACGGCGAATAACAATTAAAATTGTCTGCGTTCCCACGTAGCGCAGCTTTTTCGTACTCATTCCCGTGTGAACTTGACGCAAATTACGGACAAAGTTGAAAATCGCTTTGCAGCATCCGCTGTACCATTTATTTAACAATCCATGTTCGTAACAAAATTGTGAACATTATTATGAAATATCCATAGTTAAAATAATTATATATTACCATCAAATCGTAACAGTTTCACTACATAATTTTGAAATACTGTTCACATGTTATATTAATTTTTAAACAGACAATAGTTCACAAAAGTTTCCAATAATTAACGTTCGTAAATTGTTTCCGTAAATTGTTTCAAATTCTTGGAACAAGAAAATATGTCAATTATTGTTAAACTTCTGAATTGAATATTAAGTATTTTTAAATTGAATATAGACTTAATGACTGATGTGATAATCACCGATTATTAAACAGAAGTTTGAGTAAATAATTATTGTCTCAAATTTCTGATTCACATAAATTCCAAATTTTCCACTGACGATTCAATTTCTCCACGTAATTTAAGTCTCTAATTGAGTGAGTACACGTGCCACATGTGCAATTCTTCGAAACTCTTTCATGCCCCAACGCACATTGGGTTTTATATTTTAATTCGAATCTCATGCTTGGTTGAAAAAAACCTGAATATATGAGAGAGGTTTTCGATATGGGATATTGGTTGAATTAATATAACGGACTAGACGAAACAGACAATCGATCGATCCACCCATTTTATATGAATGGAGTTCCCACTGAATGGTTAACGAATTTCCACAAAGAAAAAAAAAACGTTATCGATTTTTTTATTCCCCGATGTCCAGCAGAGGATTATCCCTCTTATGGTCCCTCTTTGGAATAAGTCCTCGCAGAAAACGAATCGAATGTTGAAATTTATTCAAGGAAAATTGAGTATTGAAATTATAATTATGTAAATTTTCGTGGCAAAGATTAACAATTGAAATTTCTACAAAATTTTCGTGAAATTTTTCATTGAAAGCTTCTTCCTTTTTTTTAATTTTAAATTTATCGCAGTTCCTCAGAGAAAACTTAGGAACATCTGTAAACATTATTTTTTTGAATCAGGCCTTATTTTTTAATTCTAAAGAATGTAGAATGTTTACTTTTAAAATGAAATTGAAAGTTTGTCTCTGATTGATTCAACGTAATTCTATCGGTTCATCGGCACCTGATAATTACGAGAGATGGAAATGAAAGTGACACAGGACATTCGGTCACGTCCATAATGAAGAAAATTGCAACAGGGAAGAGTTCGTAATTCGTAACAGTTGCCCCGGGGAGGAGAAATAGGTTTTAGCAGAATTCTCGAGACGATGCCTTTAGGCCCGGAAACAATCGTCGCGAGAATGTAATTTGAATTTGGACCGATCGGCGCCGATGATTTTAACCAAGAGGGATGCAAACACCCTGTCGCTTGAAAAGGGGAAGAAACGAGTTTTGAAAGTTCTGCCGTCCTACAAATGAGGTTAATCTTTTTGATGCGAATAGCAACCGGTTTTTTACTATGTCACTGTATGCATGTTCGATGACCGTTTTTTAATCCGGAAAAGAATACTTTTTTCAGATTCTAAAATGATGAGATGTATAAAAAGTATAAAAAATTATGTTTCGAGAAAGGTAAAAAAAAGACGAAATATAATATTAAATTTTTTCGGATTTGCGCCTTTAAATAACGGACTTTTTTATATTTTTTCAAGTTGAATTGACGTATTGACAGAAATATTTGCTTTCTTTTATGAACACACGGAATACAGTAATATAGCGTATGCGTTTCGAGAGAAGCCGATGCAACTGACGAAGCCTTGCTAAGACTTTCTGCGACCTCGCATATTTTTCCTCTTCCTATTATTTTGCGAATACCTCATATAATATAATTCTAGGCAAAATAAATATTCTTATTCGTTTTCATTTATCATTGCTACATTAAAAAAAAAATTACAATGATGTTTGAGCCCCTTTTTTGTAAATAATTATAATTTTTATTTGCATAAATTGGTTCATTGAGAAGTGTAAATTCTAATCAAAGAAAGAATTTTATAAATTAAATGGAAAAAAGTCACCTGGTAAATTTTTGAAATGGTGATTATTGAGAAATTAATTAAATATCAAAAGAAATATTTCCATTTATCATAAACTCCTATTTTTAATGAGCAATTTAAAAAAAATAAAGGTATTACCTACACCAATTACAATAAATATAAATAATAAATAAACAGAAATAAATATTTATTTTTTGATGAAGAAAGTAAATATTTCATGTATCTTGTACCATTTTATTTATTACAATCGGAGCTGTAACACAGGAATAACCGTTTTTTGAGTAACGTGATTTCTTATGAGAAGAACCGTATTACGCGTTCATCTATGAAAAAAGTATTGTACTTTCTTTTATGCAGAGGATTAAAAGGTCGTCATCGATTTAGAGAAATTTAAATTATTGTTCCCTGTGACATCAAAAGATTCCTGTGGTCAGTGAATCTCTTGCTGAACTGGCCATGGGACAATTTTAAAAGCCTTAGGGGAAAAGATTCAATAGAAAACCGGAAATAACGAGGATTACATGTTTTCAAATGAGTTGCAAATTTGAAATTTTAAGGAATTCCGAAGATTAAAGACAGAGGATTTTATTTATTCTAAAAGTTAGGAAACATTTTTTAAAATTTATTTTAGAATGAAAATTGCCAACCTATCAGAATTCACTACCTTATCTTCTTTTAAAATATTTTGAAAAAAAATTTCTTGCAAACTTTTCAAAATTTTGTTTCTTTGATACCATTAACACCAGATGATATAGCTCCATTTATCGTTACATCACTTCCAGGCAATTTATTATTTCTTGCCTACCTCGACATCTGGGTTATATCATTATTCATGGTAAACCGCTAATTTTACAATTCACGCAAAGTGTACTAATTTATAATTTTCATTACCTAATCCTTCTATATATGTTGACACTTTGTCAAATAAGATTTAATTAGAGGTATATTATTATTTTTTAAACTAAAAAAATCAATCGTTATAAAAGTCACAAGAATCTTTTGTTTTTTAAGAATTTAAAAATACCAAATAAATATCTTTTGCATACATCAAACATCAAAGATCAATATTTAGATACATTTTTCTTCTGTTTTGAGAATTCAGTTTTGAACTGCAATTTATTCTTTGAAAAATTATTCTCGTTCAGCTTTACTTTATAGAGTTTCTTGACACCACTTCGCATTACCAATTGAGAAAATTGAAATTCACGAATCAATGGTCTGAAGAATAGATTTGTGTCTTTTGGAATATAGATTCGGTCTTACATTTATTCTAAATTATTCTCAGTCCTGAATTTAAAAATGCAGACAATAACTGAATATAAAAGATAAATGCAGCAAATAAAATAGAAATAAAGAAGAAATATATACTTACATACCGTATAAAAATATAATGGATTTAAATAGAAAAAAGTCTACATATCTTAGGTGAGAAACTTTGAAGCTCAAGAGGCTAAATTGCACAAAGGATATGAAATTGAGTTGGCACGTCTGATAACTGATATGCATAATAAATTTCACTTCAAGGGAATGAGTCGCGAACAAATGGTCAAAGGACGCTTGATCCATGATCTTTTGTTCTTCTAAAGACGCCAAGTTCTTATTTGATAACTTATAAATTCAAAAGGAATTAAAGGAGAGAATTAGTATAAAGTTTCTATGTCTAAAACGATTGATTTCACGTTAAAATAGTTTCTATGGACTCTTCAAAATAAAGTTGAAATCCACGAGAAAGTTTGTTAATACGAATATTGCCTAGTTTCATGGATTTAGAATCCACCTTTAACTAAATTTTTGATTATTTGAAAGAAAAATAGATTTTAAATAATACTTCAAAATCAGGTGAAAATTATATGTACTGTTAATATTTTATTAGGTTACCAGTTTAAAAGTAGTTCGAATTGACGAAGAGTGAAACTGATAATTCGAGAGAAATTCAAAGAACACGGTGTTCAAAATTATCTTAATGCTTCCACCGAAGTGCAGTTGCTGGCAAAATGATTTAATCGATTCGACTATCTTCAGAGCAAAAGTTGAAGAAATTTTGCAAAATGAGAGACGTATGCATCTATACAAAAACTTTGCTAATGAAAGTAATTATTGAATTAAATAATACTTTAATTTCTTTCTCTTTAAAAAAAGTGAAGTGAAAAATTAAAATTAAACATTTTTCATCGATTGTTTTTTTACTAGAGTGAAGGCAGACGTTCTAGTTTATATAAAATGAAATAATAATGATTTGAATATTCTGTAGACTCTGGTAGGTTTTGGAATTAACTGAAAATGAATCGTCCTAAAATATTTAAGTGGATTTAGTGGGAAATTGATTAACTCTTGGTAGCCTATTTTTGACAAAATTACTGCTCTTTCTCTGGAAAGCTTTAGATGGATATCCACATCGTTTCTGACCTGGAAATGAGGTCACATTTCGGTAACTCTTCATGGTCGAGAAAACGTAGGAGGTTAATGCTGGTTTCCGGTGGAATAATCAGTTGCAACCAATTTGTAATCCGATGCTGATGATTTCGTTCGATACGAAACTGACGAAAGGCCTCGCGAGTCTTTTGAGATTCTTCATATAATTTCTGCAAAGTGAAATTTCCAGCAGTTTATTATTTTCTTTCACTTCTTTATTCAAGATCAAGATAATAACAAGTAGAATAATTATTCTCAGTGGGGGATTATATTGACCCTCGGTGGAAATAATCGTTTATAATGTTTGATGTTAATTTTGGCTTTATAATAAATAAAATTATATTTAGAGATAAAATAGCGTAGATTATAAATTTTGAATATCAGATAAACGGTTTAAAATATCTATCACATAAATTAGTAGTGGATAATTTTATCAGAAAAAAATATTTATTATGCAATGTGCAATTTTTTCAGATATAAAATTAGTTGTAAAGGGTTTTTCCATGTGAATTGCGCAAGAAGTGTTCGGCGACAGGTGAAATAATAATAGTGACCGCATAATGCGGGGTGCCATATTGATGTAAATAATGCAAATTTCCGCTATTGAATGTAAAGTGACAAAGAGTGACCACAGATGCTGCAGGATACGGTTTTTGTGCAGTTATGTATTTCAAAGTTATGATATATCTGCACTTATTTTTGCATTCTCATCACATGAGAGTTTATTAATTTTGTTTAAAATTTTTTGAATTTATTAAACTTAAATAGTTAAATAATAAATTGAAAGAAATAATTCATTAAAATATTATGAAAATATTAACTAATTTGGGTCATTGAGATTCGAGATTTAACACTACTTTACAAAGGAAAGTATCGAGATCTCAACAGATAAAAGTATTAAAATGCTAAATTATTCTCGAAAGTTGCCCACTTTGAATGAGTGCTAATTTATTCAAATATTAGAAAGCAGCTACTTCAAAAAGAAGGTTTTCGAGATTTTCTTTAATTTTCAAACGAGGCTGAAAAGTAGATTGTAAATGATGGAAGAAATTGGGGAATATTAAATTTATTTATTAGTGTAAATAAATATATTAATTTTATGAATTAATTTAAATAAATATATTAATTTTATTAATTAATTTAACAATAAACTCAGGTTAATTTTTGTTAAACAAATTAAAGGAATTACCAAATACCAACGGAATTAAAGGGGCATTTTTTATGTTTGTTTTCGAAAATTATATACATACATGAAGGAATTTTATGCAAGTTATCTTTTGAATAAATTCTCATAGAACTCATGAATTCATACACTTACATATAAATGCTTGTTTTATCTGAGGAATTAAGATAAAAATAATAAAACATTCGAATCACATACGCAATAATAATAGCATAAGTAGATAATCTATTATGAGAGAGGTAGAACACGTGATGCTGACAAACAAAACAGGTACTTATGCCCCACCTAAGTAATTTACTCACGATCCCATATAATATTCAAATAATCTCAGCTTACAAAGTGATAAATAAAAAAATTTGACCTAATAAAAATTTAAAAATGGCTTCTCTGGAAATATGGAAATTTTGTTCCTATATGTATAAACCTAGGTTTTTAAATTATTTGTACCTCTATTTATTTCAACTTATCAGGAACTATGTTTTTAAAAATTATCTACAACTCTGTTTTTCAAATTGTACATACATTAAGGTTTTTTTTTATTCTGCAAGTCTTTTTTTTTAGATAAAAAAATTATGTTACTAGACATTTTAAAAAGGAATTTGTACCTGTTTTAACCTGGAAGGTTCATAAGATTAACAAGTTTACAAAAAAAAAAGTGTCTCGTAGAAAATTTACTTGACAATGCGGGATGGTATATAATTTCCAGGTACTATAGGCATTCCCGACAAAGTGAACTGATAAGCGCATTATCGCTGCCTGGATGTTTTACTTCCCAGTAGCGTAGCTTTTGAAAACGAACAACAAAAATCAGGAAAAAGTGAAAAATAATATTACGTATATATTTTCCTATAAGAATTTAAGTTTTAGTTCCATTTAACTAAAAGAATTTCTTTAGTTAATTAATTTATAATTTAATTTTAAAAATTGGCAACAAACTTGTGGGACAGGAATAATGATTTGATCAATCTTTAAACGCCTAAATAATCCAGAAATAATTTCTAACTTTATGCTTGCTTAACTGAATAATTAATAGATAAATCAATAAATCCCTATGACTGATGACTGAACATAATTTTTTGACTCGTGTCATGCAATCCTTGACAAAAGTTTTTTTTGATGATTCTAACCCTTGTCACGTTTTGATTCTCGACTACACATCAGACACGAAATGGAGATGAATAGATCGATAGGCGATGGTACTTTTATAGATCCGGCTCCATTTTCGTAAGACGTGAGATAAAATTTGGTGGGTGATAGATAGGACAAAGAGGTAACGGGTAAAGGGGGAGAAATGCGGTGAACATGTCTGATCGATAAACTCACGTAAGTAACCCATCCGACAATATATAAACTTTCGTTGGACTTTGAAGGTAGAAGGTTGTAGTCATCTCACACGTGAAGTTTTGCTTCTTCCTTCCGTTCTGTCGCAACGGCTGGCACGACCAGTCACATCGATTACTTTTTTTTAAGGGTCGTTCACACTCGATTATCGAGTCTTACCATCTTACCGTCTTATCAAAAAATCTTACATTTCATAAAAGAGTGTAATATCTGCTCATTTTAAGAAACTTAATTTTTAAGGAAATGGATCAAGTGATTTTGGAAAGGTGTTTTTTAATATAATAGAACGGATCTTGAGGTCAATGATGTGTTTTCCGTTTCCTGGGCTCTGTTGTGAATTTAATCCTGCTTGTCAAACTATTGTAGTCTTAGGTGAAACAAAATACGCGGGATGTCGACTCATCCTGAAACTCGTTGCGATGGAAACACTAGAATTTCATACCGTACTACACCCATAACACCCACGCAACTGCATTGCACACGTGCAGATTCACCTGTGGGTGCAAGGCGCAACGACGAAGCGTTCCCGTTCTTTTCCTTTGCTTTTTTTTTTTCAAATGCAAGCGCCACTTCGTTTTACGTCGCTCTTTTCCCACACCGATTGTGCAATCTTGCACGCAATCGCTATCGTTGCTATTCCAATATTTTATCTCTTAATTTTGTTCCACAATCATTGATGTCAATTTAAGATTTTTTTTTAATTCACTGAATTTGAATAGTATTTTTATTAGAGAAAGTATCCAATGATGGGAATAATTTTTAAAAACTTAAGCTTTATTAAAAAGCTCCTAAAACTGAAATAAATTCCAAAATAAATTCTGGAATGATGGAATTCAAAATATGTAACTCTCCTGTTTTGAAGTTTGAAACAATCATTTCACCAATTATGTTTTAATCACTTTTTATTCTTTTTAATTCACTTGGTAATTATTTTAAGTGCCTCAGTGGTACGCAGTTCTGAAAAAATGTTATCTGAGTCGTCAGGTCATGCTTAAGGGATTACGTCATACCTATTCTTAAGTGATGTCTCGAGATAAGATTTTTTAATCCCAAACTAAAAACATGATATGTAACTCCATTTCCTCAAAGTTCTATAGATTTAGTGGAAAAAAAGAGAAAACAGCATCCCAAAGTCTAATAGAGATTCTAATAGATATCATATTTATTTATTTATTATCTATCTAATAGATATCAATTTTCGTATGAATAAGCATGCAATCAATCTCATGTTTTAAATAGATTATTAGATAAGATTTTCCCTAAAAATGCATAATATATTTAATTAATAAAATATATAACAATTTCAACTAAACTACAAATTGCAAACTTATAATAATCAACAATAATTAAAAGTATATTTTCTTTGAAAGGCGAACGAGGTCAGAGATGATGATAGTTGAATTAGGATAATAAATCATTTTTTTGCAGACAGTTTGGACCCTTTTCCTTTGGGATACAAAGTCGAAAAGTATGTCTAAGCACTGTTTGATAACCACTGATGATTGACAATACGTGCACCAGCTGTTGTTTAGGGTTTAACGTATAATGACGTTAACGCCAGTTACGACACAGGGTTGCATGCTTCAGAAGACAGAGTTACTTATACCTAACCTAACCCCTATATATGACTATATTCATGCACGTTCACACCTATTTCTACCTTGGTTGCACTGATGGTCATTACAATTATGAATATAAGCACTTAGTCATCGAACTGTCAACTTTCTTTAAAAATTTTAAAACTTCCTCAAACAATAAAAATTCGATGCTTATGTCCGCTCTGGTAGTAATGCATAAATATAATAATTGTAATTAGATTTTACTGATTATTTTTTTAGTACAATTAATAAATAAACAATTCTCGAAATCTGATTTTATAAAAAATTATGCAGATGAAATTTTGGAGATATTGGTGAAGATTAACGACATTTTAATTACGTTTGCACGCCACTTGAATTATTGATTAATTAAAGGACTCGAGTCCCATCAGAACCCTTTTTTTGCATTTTGCATAAATTTCAATGTTAGCATAAGCATCACTTCATTATAATTTATCCAAGAGGCACTTCTCGTCAGTTGTGTACTCGTCAAAAAGGGTATCCCTTTCTGTTCCCTTTGTATGCTGTGCAATGTACATATTGTATAGTTAATAGTTATATATATATTAGAAAGAAATGTTTACCAGTTTCAAAGTTTGAGCAAGATTCGGGGGGGATTGTGAATTGTAAATTTTAAATCCCAATGTCCTGTTTTCGTACCCAGTTCAAATCCACCCTCCGCCCCAACTTTGTGCCTCGTCATGGTACTCCATTAATAATTTCTTTTTTAAAAAAAACCTCAGCAGAAAGTTGAAGCTGCAGCTTGTCAAATCCCTCGAAAAAAGGCCTTATGCCGCTACTCCCTCCTCTAATCGCGTGTCAAACGTCGAGAGGATTTTATTATGTACCTTTATTGCCGATGCATCACTCGTAAAATGAATTCGTCCTTTATTAAAATGTATGATTATAAAAATAAAATAAATAAAATATAAATAAATAAATTCCATTTAATTGTAGGCTCCTTTGAAAATTTAAACTGTCTCTAAATAAAAAATTACTTTGATATTTCTTAAATTTATATCTTCACGAAGAAATATCGGATCCTTTCTAAAATTATACTTTGCTAGAGTCCATATGAGTTCAATATATTTTTTTTCCGCATTAAAAGCAGTTTTTACAAATATCTTTTTAAATCATTTTTCACAGAACATTAAATCTCGAGGGGTTAACCGCTATTGAATTCAGGTGTACACTTGTTCCTGAATTCTTTTGAATTCACCTTGAATTCTTTGAATTCTTTTGAATTCTTTTTTTTAAATCACCTTGTACTCTTTACATTAAATTCTTTTAATTCACCTTAAATTCTTCTAAATTTTTTGAATTCAGATGTACATCAAAATTGCTAGTGGTTAATCTCTCGTTAAATCCACAAAAGAAACCTTTTCAAAAAACTTCACGTTTTTTCAGAATTTGAAATTTGAACGTACGAGAGAGATTGTATTATAAAATCCCATGAGCAATGGATTTGTGCCAAAAAGCTGCACACATTGTCAGATGTGTGAGTTGTGACAAATCGATCTGTAAAATTTCAATGCTCCTCCTAGTGTCAGATTTTTTTTTCAAAACGATGTTTGGAGAAAATGAAAAAACTAGTTTCCATTACAAAAGCTTCACAGCAACGGTTCGAGTCTTAAACTAGGGCGAAATTTTCAAAACTTAATTAGAGATTAGAGATCCGAAGAAATTAGGTTGGAAAATTATTTTCTCTGGCCTCCTATAAAAAAAAGACTACTGGTTTGTTAAATCCTTCTGAAAAATGATAGATCATGGGAATATATTTTAGGGAGGAAACTTTGCTTTATAAAAATATTCTTTATGAAAACCTTCAAAAATAAAAGAATAACGAAAAAGAAGATTGATTTTTTTTTGTGCTTTTCTTAATTTTGCTATTAATTTTCTTGTTACAGGAACTGACGATGGAAACGGTTTTTTGTCAATTAGCCTGCTATTGATGACCAAATAACGCATCTTAGGTAAGCAAACACATTATTTTTATTTACCTAACAATAATTTTTTAGAAAATACTTCTATTTGGTTTTATAAATTTCAGAGTCTTTAATTTGTGGAAGAGGAATTTAAAATAATCGTAAACTAAGTATTTTCTTTATTATTAATTTGACATTTATTTTCGAGAATAAATACAGAGCATATAATTTCGACGGCGTATTGTCTCGTAACGTAAAACGGAAGTTCCCCTCCTCAAAACCACGACCTCTGTCCCAAATACGTGTATTGAAGAAAAAAACGCGCGCAATTTAAAAATACTCTTACAAATTGTTTTTTATTATACTAAGGAATTTATTATTTTTATTGTTTTTTCAAATTCTCAATTGAATATATTTTTGTCATTAATTTTAGAAGGTAAAAATAATTTACATGATTCTAAAATATTATGAAAACAACTGCAAAGAAATTAAAAATCCGGTTTTCTTTGCCTTAATAACAGTCTGAAGTTTCGAATGAATTTCGGCTCGTAAATATAATTAAAGGCACATGAACTTTTCCATAGAGAAAATCATTCACGTGTACCTGCATGCAACATTGTAGGCAAAAGTGCAAGGGGTTCACGTGACTTTGACGATAGGATCCGTGGCAAAGCATCGTTAGTCGCAATTAAAAGGATTCGAAATGTGTCCCCCTCGTTTCCGGGATTTAAGCGAAAGGGAATTTTCGCCATGGAAGGAGGTAGGGAAGAGAAAATAAACAAAATTTTCTCCACTCCATATTCACATGCAGCAAAGCGTGGCGATGGAGTTATTAGGAGTGTTCATTTACAATTTTAAAGGGTGAACTTTCCTCTCAATAGAGGGTGTGTCGAAAAAAATTACATATAACATACATACTTCATAATATTTGAAAACATACTTTAATTAAGTAGTACATACAACATACGTTTATTAAAATTTAATATTCCTCGAGTTTACAATTCAATCCAAGCTCTATGCAAATGAAAATTTAATTCAGCTTTCTGAACAATTGAAATTTAATGTAAACATACAAAAAAATATTCTTAGTGAATATGTAATATTTTTTAAAATTATTTTAAAAAGAACAATTTAAATTTCGGGAAAATCAATTACATAATAAGGATTGTTTGGAGAGAAATAAGTCAATAAAATAAATAAAAATAATAAGGCTTGGTTTTTTATTAGATTTTATAATCAAAATTGTGGTAGTAGTTCTACTTTTTATATAGAAGTATGTAATAAAAATTAGAAACCAGGGTCTTTTTTTAAAGGGGCAGCCCTGAGATAGAACACCTGGTGACGATATTCCATGCTTGTAACGTATAGAGTTGATCGGCTACGTCACGAGAAAGATGTATTTGTAGTAGTACTGAAAGTAAATTTGGACCTAGGTTGCGTTTCCTGAATAAAAGTGACCTTTAAAAATACCAGAGAAAAGCTTCAGGGAAATCTAATCTAAAGTCCAGTGACATCTTTAAATAACGTGCTCTGCTAGAATAAATAAAATCATATTTTTTAAAATTATGTTAAATCGAAGAACTAGCTCTCGACTTAAGGGCATGTGATACATTATGATGGCAAGAATTACCAACGAGGTATAAAGAATATTCGGCGGTCCAATTTTTAAACAAATAAAGTTAATAAAGATATCGCGTTGAAACATAAGGGAATAATAGAAAACATGATGACCCATTGCTTTTATGCCTAAGTTTTAAAAGATTTTGAAAATTATTCTAAAATTAAAAAAAAAATAGATATAACAGCCATGCGTCATTATGCCCTTAATCAGAATTGAAAGAAACTTCCAATTTCAAATTTACTAAACGAAATTTCAACATACTTTCAAGTTATATTAATTCAATACAAAAACATTTGATTTGTATAATTTTATTTCGTTGAACAGGTCTAACCAAATTTTAAAGCAGCCCTTTTATGTATTTTTATTATTTAAACTGAAAAGGATTCTACTCTTTAAACTATTTTCGTTTTTTACTGGCAATGCAATAGAGGAAATAATTGACAAGAAGTATGAATAATAAAACACAAGAAGTAACTTCTAACTTCCTTCATCTTGAAATTTCAAGGCATTTGTAAAATGTTAAAAATTGAGAGTACCACTCCCTCTAGGAAATGAATTTCCTGATTTTTTAGCTACACGCATCTTTTCTCCACTTAGAAAATTCTTATGCACTGACGGATGTGAGTGCACCAAGATTTGCTCTATTCGTTTGTTTCCTGTCCTTCACGTGGGAAACGATACAAGTATTTTAAATTTAAAGTCTCTATTTATGAAATCAGAAATCCAGGTGAATAAAAATCAAATTAAAATTATTTTTGCAAACAAGTAAATTTTGTTGATTTGATAAAACAAGTTTTAATTAATACAAAATTAAAAAGTTCTAGCATCTTTTTTCTAATTGTGTTACACAATTTGAATTTGGACCAGAGCTTTCGAATTTATTATTGATTGATGAATAAATATATTTAAATAAATATATGTGTTTGTCAAAAATTCAAAGGAAAGAGGAATATCTGTCTCGCAAATTTTATTTTTAATCCGCTGATTCGAATCTAGATTTCTAAACTTGGAAATTTCTTCCAGATTCCTAAATCCTTTATACATAAGATCTTTTCTTTTCATCTCTCTTGCAAGATGAACTCGACACTTAACAGACTGAGCACTACATAACTTACATGATTCAGACCGCCTTAAATCTTGTCAGGGATGTATGATCAGATTTTAAGATTTTAATTTGAAGCTCTTCCAAATCCTAATCCCGATTTGATAATTTTTGTCTAGGTCTAGATGTCTAGAAGACTAGATCAAATTGATCTATACAAATATTTTTGTACTCTTATAGAATCTCCAATTTCATTCTTATTTTATATTCTCTACTAAACACAATATCATTTTGCATTAATTTATAATAATTATTGATAAAAAATAAAAATACCATGATTATTTTTAAAAGTATTTTTGAACAAATATTTTAGTTTCACATTTGAGTGGACAGCTTTCCTAACTTTTTAGGGCCGAGAGGATATTTTTTTACAAAAGCTAGTAAAATGGTCAGGTATACTCACATAACAAGCTCCTATTAAGGGTGGTCAAAAAAGAGATGACGGTACTGGAAGAGGAAACTGAGTTCGTTCTTAGCATGCTACCTGAGAAACTAAGATGAAACTATAGTAAATTTCCAAACGCCCTATAGATTGAGCCTTTAGGTTTAACCAGGGCTGTCTTGGAACTCTTAATAATTAAAAAAATATATTAATTAAGAATCTTGTGACATTTAGATTTCAATTGAATAATTTCATTTCATTAGTGTCCCGGAATCAAAACATTGAGGATTGTTTGAAAAAACGATCAAGCAAATTTCTGTGATTTTCTATGTTTTGAAGGAAAATGATTGGAATAATAATAATTACTTTAAAAGAATTGTACGAAATAAAATAATAATGACTTAAAAAATTGTATAGAATAAAATAATATTATTCTTTGTAAATTGGATAGTTTTCATATAGCGTAGAAATTTCACCTGTCGGTCTTTGCTGAGCGGTTGCATAAATGATTGCACAAACTCTTCGAATCTGGCGAGGGTGACCACTGACCAGTTTCATGAACTGTAAATCCGGGACATTTGAATACAAGATAAAGGAGTGATATTATCGATTTATCAAGTTTAGCATTTTTTGGGGAAACTTAAATGTTAGATTTTCAGTAATGTAAGTTGTAAGAGATAATTTTGGACAAGAAAAATTTAGAATTTTACAGAATCTTTTCTTATCGTTGATAATTGATACATAATGTGTTTCATCCCCTCACTTTGTCAAAAATAGAATTTTCAAATTCTTATTTTTTTCCCCCTTAAAAAAATAAGTAACTTAGTTCCATAAAAATATTAAAAATTCCTGACAATTAATGTTTTATCACTTTTGATAAAATTATGTAAATTATTATTATTTCCAAAGTTACAGAAATGACTTTCATTTATAATTTTATTTGTCTTATGATGAAATAGTTTTCTATAACCTTCAAGGTTCTTTAAAGAATGGTCGCATGTCAGGGGTAAAAAATTGTCAGGGAAATATCTGGGAAATGCTACTAACTGTCAGGAAAAATAGAAATTGATGTATGTTAATAATATTTTGAAAGTACTTCCTAATACCAATACAATTTTTTTTCAACTCTTTTTTACATGACATTTTCCTGGCTTGTTTCACTTTTTGTTTTAGCGCATTATTGAAACCTGATTCGCTTTTATAACACTTTTCTGTCAGGAAAATTTGTCTTCAGGGAAATGCCAGGGAAATTGAAAAATTGTATCTTGTGGCCAGCCTGTTTAATTAGGCAAGGATCCCTTATTAAACCATCTTACCCCATAAAATAAAAACCTATAAATTTAAAAATCGTTATCACATCATAAAACAAAGAATGCCTAGTAGTTTTTCATTTTATCATAAAATTTTAATTGAAACCAGGATTTTTCAACAGGAAAATCGAAGATGTTCTTTTCCCATGTTATTTATTTATAAGGGTGTTTTTTACAGATTTGAATCTGAACAAAAAAATTAAGGCTATTTCTAGTTAGTGCTGGGGGTAATGATAATAATATCTGCGTCCCTGGACGTAGTACTATAGTGGCCGCTGACTGCATGGCAGGGACATTCCAACCAACTCGATTCCAACGTGTCAGTACCCTGCCGGTGAGCACGGGGCCCCTTGGGTGAATTTGAGCGAGGGGAAAGGTGGGGATTAGGGCCGCAACCTGGACCCTGGGCCTGGGGTATGACGGGGCATAACTTCTCGCTTGCACAGGGGCAATACAAACACATAACCATACTCCCCCACTTTTTGGGCCCTATGTCAGATCGTCAGTTTGTCAGTGGCTCTCGTCGCGGTTCGTTGTGTTCGCTCTGCGGACTTGGGTGTGGTGATCACTGAATTCTAGTACTACAGACAGTACGCTTTTCCACTTTGCTTCGAATATTCGCCTCTTCTTCGTTATTCTTAAATTCTCTTAAGAAAAAAACAATTTTTTCCTACAAAAAAAAGTGCTTCCATGTCCTCTTAATTGTTGAGAGAACAATTTTTCAGTCAGCATTGTTTTTAGTATTGTAAAGTGTTATTTTGTTCAAAGTGTTGTGGTTGTTATTTAATTATCTTTATTTTCTTTCCTGTTGTTTCAATTATTTCCTATTATTGCTCATGTTTTTCACTATTATTTCATTATTATATTATGCTATTTTTAATTGATAATTGTTTATGTTGACTATTATTATCGTTATTGTGAATGCTGTTGTTTCTAAATTATTCTGATGGTATGTCATTTCAAATAAATAACGAGTCAGCTGTTTTTGAACATTGATAATAAAATAACAGAAATGCTGGAAACAAATGATATCGGAATGGGGACAATTGGAAATACTATTAATTGAATCAAATGGTGTAATAATAACAAGTGAATCATAATTAAAAATGATACTAATAATTAGTAACAAGCATTGGCAATACAAACAATTATCAATTTTAATTAAATTTCGAGCATTTTAACTCGTCTAAAAATAATTGAAATCAAAATAAAAAATGAAACAAGAATTTCAACAGAATTTTCAATTATTGAAGACTGTTTATTCTACATTCTACAACAAGAACGAAATCAACCTTGCAGTTAATTTTGACCAATTGGACATTGGACAATAAATATAAATAAAAAATTCTTCTCTCGGAAAGCATGGATCGTTATCCCCAGTGTTTACTATTTTTTCAGTAATTTTATGAATCGTGAGTAGGAAAGTGGCACGCATTGTGTCTGTATCGAGTGTTAATTTTCACCATAAGCATAGGTGAAGGGAACTGGTGAATAGTGCAGTGAGAATCGATGGATTTGGAATTTTAGAGCTGAAGCCTGTGAAGAATTCGTGGAAGTTGAAAGCCTCTTTTAGTGGCGGTTTCACCGCCTTTAGTTTTCGGCTCGGATTCTGCGGATTTTGCTGGACCAGACCTTTTTGGCCGTTATGGACGAGTCAGATCATAGTATTTTTCTTTGCTCTCTCCTCTCTCATGGACTACAGAAGCAATCCTAACGAGTGTGCTTAATTCATCTAATGTGAAACTGACTTTTTCCGCCGGGATTTGGATTTTTGTCCTGGTGACACGACTCTTCTTTCTGGTTTTTCAACCATGACTGTGCCTGAAGAGTGAGTCAATTTTTTATAAGATCAAGATACTTTTTATGTTCAATATCAATTTAGGGCAGTTGGTATCTCAAAAAGAGATGACTCATGAAATACATAAGCATAAGTGCTTGTTAAATAGGTCTCATTATATTAAATTATAGGTTCTTTCTTCACTTTTAATTCTTCGAGTATTTAAAATATGTTTATGCACTGCGTTGTTTGTCACTTTAAAGAGCCACTTGAATCTTGAATTGTACTTCTTTGATGTCAAGAACTAGTTTCTTCAAGTTTAAAGTATCATTATCAACTTTAATGTATTTTAAAGTGTAAACGATTTTAAATTTATTTATTATTACTCCAAGGTAATTTTCATCTTGATAAAATGATGATAATTTTTTACTTCGTGTGGAAATATCCGTAAATTGCATAATATCGATATGATAGATGAAGAATGTATTTACTCTCTAAATCTAAATTAGTAGTTTTCTACTAATGAAATACTGCCGAATCGTTTACCAATTGCTTTAGTAAGCATTTCTACTAATTTTTAGTAGAAAACTACTAATTAATGGTAGAAAACTACTAATTCAGATTTAGAGAATAATAACGTTTGAGTAATTTTTATGGCGAATAGAACTACATAAAACTAAATGTTGGGAGACGAATTAGATTTATCGAGAGATACCTTCATAAAATTGGATCGTCACGGGCCATTTATTTTTCATGATTGAAGAGAATATCTGACCCTTAAGGACCCTTCGTTTTTGGAGCATCCGACACTTCGACAGGAAGTGTCCTTCCTTCAAAAATCCTTATAGGAACCCTTGACGTATCTAATCGTGAGAAATTTAAACGATGAACCTACCCATCCATAAATGTCAAAATCACATTCGAAAATTGCCTTTCCCTCTTTAAATTTATAGTTGATTATGCTATTCTTGTCCTAGACTAAAAATTACCATAATTATTTCAGCAGTCGCCGTTTTAAAAATATTTTTATTAAATAATAACTGTATATGCTTAGTAATTTTTAGTAAAAACCCAAGAAAATAAGAAACGACTGGAAAAGGTCAGTGATAACTAAAAAATGAGTAAATTGTATACTTTCTACTTAGTTTTTATCTAGTAAACTACATTCCGTGGTGCAATTACTTATCATAATTTATTCAAAATGATAATAGGTCACTCAGTTTGTTTTGTCGCAGACGGAAGTGTTAATTGCTATACTTTCAACTTATTCGCCAAGTGTTAACCAGAAATTGATTTCGTTAACTGTGTCAGCGAGATCATAGCCAGTTATTTCTCTACATTTTCTTCTTCTGACATTTTTCTGCATAAAGAGTAATTAAATTTGTCGTGGCGGGAAATATTTCTTAACGGATTCTTGAACTTCAATTTCATTCTCACCTTCTTTTCGCACCGGTCAAGCTCAAGACGCGAAACATTTCACCGTGCATATCAACCGTCATTTCCGGTGGTCCCGAAAGAACGGAAAAAATACGACATACCTTAACGCTTTTAACCTTAACTCTTCTTCTTTTATTCTTAAGACTCTCTGGCTCGTTTAACACACGTAACGGTTTTGTAGAAATTGACTTTCTTCGTAATTGGAACAAAAAATAACGATTAGCAAAAGTTTATTCCAGTAAAAGGGAAAATTAAAATTAATAATGAAATTGTTTCATTTCAAAAATCAGGGAAAAGGTTGAAGTAGAATTAGACACATTTTTTTGGAACCAATCAAAATGTTTAAAATTGCCTTCTACTAATTTTTCATCACACGATAAATAAAATCGAGTTATAGGTGTGCAGAATTGCAGAAACCTAAATATAAATTATGTATTAAATATTTTCTATTCTTTAGCCTATATTTTGAGCATTTTTATTATTAGAATATTTTATTAGTAGTCCAGTCTTGATTTCTTTTAGAATGTAAAAGCATTTCAGTGTCGTAAATGAGTTAACCTGAATCTATTCGGTTTTTTTTTCACCGGAAATGGAAGTGGTATACATCGGACCACGAAGTTGAGTTTAAACACGCAAAATCAGGCGAATTTTTGTAACACGCAAGGTAAAAAGGCCTAGAATGAAGAATCAATCTCGGAATAAATATGCCTCCAGAGTTTACTTACAAAATAAAAATTTTATAGGCTTTTCTATTAAGATACTTAGAAATTTAAATTCTTCACTTCACAGTAAATTCTAAGGTTTAATTCTGATCTCCGATTGAATAAATTAAAGCTGCAGCGCTTTAATCCACATTCGATCAATTTCAACTGACAGTTGACACAAGTCTCGAAATAATCGGCAACACTTTTTTAATACCTTATAATTAACTGTGGTTTTGAGTCAATTTGTAAAAATTGGAGCGCAGCTTCTGGAAGAGTTTGAATTTAAATGACACTTCCCCCATTGATTAAAACTGACATGATCTAACTGAGCCAAGTAACTGTGACAAAAATCAAAATAACTGACATCTTCCTGATATGCCTCAAGACAAATAAACCCAGTTTATTGAACCTAACTCGTCTAGTATCGTTTCTCGAATGCGTCCTGCTTCTCTGAACTAAATCCGGACTTGAATAAATCTCATCAGCCCTCGATGCGGGTCTGGTTTATATTATTCTTTTAATAAGGTGCAGAGGAAACGGAAGTGGCATTTCAAATACGTTGTCATGAATATAAGGAAAGGCATAAATAAACGACTCATGAAGTCATCGATATGCCGCAGGACAAAAATGAATCTCGGTGGAAATTTCTTCCTGGAATTCTGACTGGTCGCGGAATTGTGAATCATCACTTGAGCGTTCAATTCGAGAAGACGTTCATTCATTGAGTCGGTGTAGTAGATGTGCTTCGCAATAACCACGTGACAGTAGATCATCAGATGAGCCAATAAATCACATTTTCAATGGAATTATTACAATTTTATGATTTTTATTTTTATTCTTAAATGTTAAATGCAAATTATATGAAGATAAACAGAGTAAAGAAATTATACAAGGATGTTGGAGGAGTTTAAATTTGTATGCTTTGACATTGGAAGTGTTACAAATTGAATGTCTTTCAAACTAAATTGCATTACAGATTAACGCACAATGAAAACTGTAATTCTGTAGCAACAGTGTGCATGCAATTTTTGCTAAATATTGTTTTCCCAGTGTCACAAACACGAAATAAAGTGATTCTAGAGTTTAAAAAGCAACAATTTGCAAGAGCGTGAGAGATTGGCAAAATTCGCCTGCTAAAAAGAAGAATAATGAGAATAAAGAATGAAAACATACCGGTGGTGAGAGTACATCGGAGAAAAGAAAAAGAATGAAGGTTACAGAAGGTGAAGGCGTATACCAACCTGTGAAAAGAATAATAATAAACGAACAAACGAACTCTTTTTCGCATGTGAGTGAACTCATACTTAAATATTTTATACATTGTGTGTACTTGTTGCATAATTTGGGCGTTTACCGTCGACAAGGCAAAAATAATGTAAGTCGTTTTGTCAAAACGACACAAACCACTCTTCTAGCTCGATCAAATTTTCTTTATAAATTATAATTTATTATTTTTAATATGGACATTTCGACTTTCCCGAAGAAAATTGTCTTAACAAAGATTTCCGATTACAGAGTGTATCAACTATATTCTACTTCGCTAGAGTGTCGT
>JBAGKK010026804.1:0-11154 GCA_037177015.1 Euceroptres primus
ATATTCCTATACGATTTTGTACGCAAATTTAGCAGCCAAACATTTTTATGTAATTAATTTTTAGATTCGGCAAATTTTTTGTTCGGAAATATTTGCTGGTTTAGTTGCAATCAAAAGTTTAACTGATTTTTTTCCTCTTGTCAAACAACAATGAAATTTAACATGTAATGATGGAATATAAATTTATTTAGTGATGAAATTTGAGTTTTCTTATACAAATCTGGCATCTATTAACATTTATTGGCTCCCTTGGTATTTTTAGGAGAAAAATACTTCCTCCTTTTTTTTTAAATCCTGTTTTCGAAAAAGAAATCCCCTATTTCTCTGAAATTGAACTACTGAATTGCTGAATCCCTAATAATTATAGAAACCTAAAGTCTATTATATCAAATTTTTACGTATAATTCTTTTTTCAGAATGAGTCTTCAGCACTTTAGATACGTGGGAAGAAGACAAATAGCTGCGAGTACTGCAAAAGAAGCAGGAAAACCGAGAGCAGTAAAAGCGATGACATTACCAGCCAGAATGGCACCTCCAGATTTTACAAATGACAGTCCAGCGACTGGAACTCTTCAACCTCACAATACCGTTGCTCGAGAAAATCTTGTTGAAAACGATTCTGGAAAAAGTTATCACGCTTTGCTGGAAGCTAATCTTGCAACTGAAGTCGGACTCGTCGCTTTAGATTGCCTAGGACTCTTTTGTATACATTTTAAAGTAAGTTCAGAAGAATAATTCAAAATGGATTAGAACTAAATTGATTTTTTCTATTTCTCACAGGATGTGTTGCTGACGAATGATGGCAGTAACCCAGTGATGCAGAAGCTATTTAATATTTATTTGCTCTTTTTACAACTTGGCCAGTCAGAAACCCTATTTCGACACGTGTTCGCAGGCCTCAGAGCTTTTTTGAACAACTACTCTGTCGTTTTATTTCGAGGTATACAACCTTTTTAATTAGATTATTAATTTTTAAAAATTTTGGAATTTTTATATTAACCTAAATACAAGCCAATATAATTGGTAATTAATTCTAGTACCAATTACTGGAAGGTCGAAACTGCTGTGTTTTAATTACTTTAGCCTACATTTTGAATCCTTGGATTCTAATGTAGATTCATGGAAGATAAAACGAGAACAGATTTCTTTACTGCTGTCGTTAATAGCGAATTAAAAAATATCAGAATGCACCGTAACTTCATCAACTGGCATTAAAATCTCTTTCATTTGATTCGCAGGCAATGCAGTTTTATGTGGACGATTGTGTTACGAGTTATTGAGGTGCTGCAACAGTAAACTCAGTTCGATCAGACAAGAGTCATGTGCCTTACTTTACTTGCTCATGAGAAGTAACTTTGAGTTTACTAGCAGAAAAGGGCTGATTCGAGTCCACTTACAGGTACCAATCAGAATTTATTTAGATTTAAATATTTAAATATCTTATGATATAAAGTAAAAATTATAAAGCTTTAATTAAAACTAACGAGGTTAAAACTTTATGATGGGATATAAAGTAAAAAATCACAACAAAATTTAAAAGATCGAGTCTATTTCAAATCAGGTAGGTTCTGCACTTCAAGTCGCAAAATTTTTTTTCGACTAAATATGCTGTTTTCTCTAGAAAATAAGGCGACCGTATTCGTTTGATTTTAGGAAAAAAAAGTTTCCATAAAGTAAGATATGTTTCAGATAAAAGTTGATTGTTTTATACCCATAAATTTAGTACAATATTTTATCACTATTCTAGGGACCACAGTTAGACTTTTGTTCCCATTTTCCCCCTATTATACCTTAAATCTTGTCTATTATTCTCAAAATTACCAAAAATCTCTTGGATAATTTTTTCCCTTTTTTTTATTCAAAGTTCTGAGTAATTTTCCAAGAATTATGAGAAATAGAAACTTATGACATTCAAAAACTCTTCAATGGTTCAATGTTATCTAAAATTTTCCATAATATTCAAAAAATTTACCAAATCTGTTAGAATCCTCTAAAATTGCAAATTGATCGATAAATAATCTTCCAGGGTCTTTAAAACTCTTCTTAATCTTGAAGAATGTTTCCAAAATCTGTTTAAATTTTCCAAAATTCTCTATATGGCTCAAGAATCTTCTACATAGTCCTCTAAAAACTTCTGAATTCCTCGATAACATTCCAGAATCTTTTAGAATCCTCCAAAATCTATAAAAGAATCCCGAACTTTCTCAATCTCAACTGTTCTCCTTAACTTTTTTCTTTACAAGCTTCAAAACTTATCTAACGTCTGTGAAAATTCTCCAAAATATTCGAGTCTGTTCTAGAATCTTCTATAATCTTCTGGATTCTTCTATAATTTGTTAGAATCTTCTGGATGCTCCTATAATAATCTTATAGAAACTCAAAGAAGGTCCCAAAATTCTTTAATATTCTACAAAATATTCTGAACTGTTCCAAAATCTTCTAGAACCCTAAAAAATAATCTGTACTAGAGAATTTCCAGAGTTCTGCAGAATCATTCATCACCCTCTAAAATCTACAAAAGACTCCCATAATCTTGAAGAATCTTCCATAAACAGGCTGTGTTCAGAATCTTTTTAAAATTTTGTAGAAAGTCTTTTAAAAAAGCTGAAAGAAACTAGATGATTTTAAAAGTTTAGGACAGAATGCAGAAAATTTTTGAGGATTTTTTTTAAGATTCTAGAGAATTTCAAGGGAATCATTTCGAGATTTGAACTTGTTGAAAATTTAAAAATTTGGCCATTTCATAATTCAGTACTCTAAATTCTTGCTCGCAATTTTAGCATCCGAAAAATTTGTATATGTCGTTAATTTTTAGATTCGGCAAATTTTTGATTCGGAAATATTTTTGCTGTCGAAATTTCTCTCTTTCGTTAATTTCAACGTACCTATCTTTATTCTTCTAATTTGCTTATTTTCAATTTAAAGTTTTATTTTGAAAACTTTCGAGCTTGAAGTTTTGAAAGACAGTTGAATTGAATTTATTCTAAATCAGTTCCCATAAAATATGGTGAGAATGAACAAAAGAATTGTTGTTTTACACAGAATAATAAGGTAGTCTTGAATGAATAAGAGAATTTAAATAATTTATTTTATTGGGCGACAGGCTAGTCGTGCGAAGTAAGACACAGCCTTAGAAAATCGTTCGAAAGGAACTTTTGTCGTGGAGGGTTCGAATCCTTGCACCTACGGATATTTTCATGACTTCCATAAAAATAAAAATATTCATTCATTAATTTAGATTCAAAATTAAAATTGTCTCGCGATTAGATAATTATTTTAAACTAATTTTTTTTCTTGAATTCATAAACTAATATCTCATTTTTTAAAATATGCCTAATTATAATTGTTATGATTATTCAAAGTTGAAATCTACGTTTTACACGATTTCGAAATCAAAATTTATTTTTCAATTTTCTCGGAACTTGATGACTTTTTTTAAGCAAAATTCTTTTCTCCAATTCGTCCACTCAATTTCGAGAAATTAAATTTTTAGTTTTTGTTCAAATTGCGAATTCTTCTTACAATTGTCTTTCAAGGTGGATGCGAACGAGCAATCTAATCTTGAAACGTCTCCTTCCTCCTTCACTTTCTCAAAACTGGATAGGTTTTTTACTTCTTTAAAGCATGAACATGTTTTTGGGTCCTCCTGCAAAAAATCGAAAATGGCGCTTAACCCCTTTTTCAATGCTAGCTGTCATCTAATTCTTGGATTAATTTCTGCATCATTTTTATATTTAATTTCTTTCTCCATTTAAAAGCAGCTGAGATTATCATTCTTTTTGGAGGAAATTATTTTGGAGAACAAGAATATAACAAATTAATACTTCAAATTGAAGTTCAACATTATCTACAAAATAAATATTATAAATTTTTATCTACAAAAGACTCCCATAATCTTAAAGAATCTTACAGGCTGTTTCCAGAATCTTCCTAAAATACTGTAGACTCTTTGAAAGTCCTCCAAAAAACTCTAAACGATACTACAAGATTTTAAATGTTTATGACAGTATTCAAAAGATTTTTGAGGATATTAAAAGATTCTAAAACAGGGTAAAGTCTTTTTGAAAAGTATGATAGATTTTGGGGTGTTTTTGAATATGAAAATTTTAGAAAACTCTGAAAAAGTCTCGATATCCTTGTAAGAGTTTAAGAGGTCCAGAAATATTTAAGAGGGTATTAGAAAATTGATTGGCTTCCTTGATACTTTTTAAATGAAGAAAATTTCTCCTTTTTCAAAAATAATTCCCCTATTGACTATTGAACTGCTGTGATCCCTGTGCCTGATTTAAAATGGATTCCATCAAAAATTTTGATTTCTATTTAACAGGTGATTATTTCCGTGTCGAAAATGCTAGGAAACGTAATTGGCTTGAACAACTCCAGGTTCCAAGAATCCTTATCACTCATTAACAGCTACGCTTCCTCTGATAAAGTAATGAAAGGTACAGGATTTCCAGTGGAAGTAAAAGACTTGAATAAGAGAATCAGGACGGTGCTAATGGCCACAGCTCAGATGAGAGAACACAACAATGATCCAGAGATGCTGGTTGATTTGCAACACAGCTTAGCTAATTCGTATGCTAGTACTCCAGAATTAAGGCATACTTGGCTGGAAACTATGGCTAGAAATCATGCGAGAGATGGAAATTTCTCTGAAGTAGGTTTTTCTTATTTTTATTTTAACTTATTTTTCTTGTTTGTTTACTTTTTTTCTGAACTTTTAACCCTTTAAAACTGGCATCTAATGTTCCTCAAATACTTTCAGAATTTTTAAAATAAAATTGAGAAAGATATTTCCAAAAATCGCATTTCATCGAATGTATCGTATATGATATGTCAGGCGTTAAATGGTTAAATTTAGTTTCTAATACGGATTTCTAAGCTCAATTATAAATTTCAGGCTGCATGCTGTCAACTGCACATCGCAGCGTTAATGGCAGAGTATCTGAAATTAAAGAAAATTCACACATGGGGCGCAGAAGCCTTCGACACTATATCGACGAATATTAGTAGAGACGAGCGAGGTCTAAAGGTCGATGCTGGTGAGAGTTGTATGTCGTGAATGTTTATTTTACCGCTTTTATTTTCATCTCATTCTAGCATTCAGTTATTTTAATAATGAATCATTTTAATTTATCGTTTCTTGATTTGTTAGTATAATTTTTCCTTTTTTTATTGTAATTTTTCTTCGTTGTATCATGCCTTTTTCATTACAAATTTTTGTTTATAGTTTATTTTATTATTTTATTATTTATCTTTATTATGAGTTGTCATTGTGTGTCGTCTCATTATTTCGTGCAGTCCTATCAAAATTTTAGAACAAATCTTCATCACTACTCTTTTTCCTTCAAGGTGTTCAAGATATTCATTACAACGAGAGTCTGCTTCTCGAACAGCTTGAAACTTGTGCAGAGATGTTAGCAAAGGCTGAACGTTTTGAAGTTCTTGGTCCTTTGTATCGACTGATAATTCCGATGTACGAGAACAAACGAAACTACGAAGCTCTGTCGAATTGCTACTCTCATTTAACCCAATCGTGTAACAAAGTTGTTGAAGTTACTCGAAGTGGGAAGAGACTTCTGGGTCGTCTTTATCGAGTAGCATTTTTCGGTTCAGTGAGTATCCAAAGTTCCATATCAACAACCCTTAAACAGCAATAGCTTTAATCAATAGAAATGAAAATTATAATTCTTTCCAAAATTGCAGGCTTACTTCGAGGAAGAAAATGCGCAAGAGTACATTTACAAGGAACCGAAAGTGACATCGCTCTCTGAAATTTCCGAAAGACTCTTTCATCTCTACTCGGAGAAATTTGGAGCAGAAAACGTGAAGATGATAATGGATTCCACACCTGTCGATGTTACCGAGCTGGATTCAAAAATAGCCTACATTCAAGTAACTCACGTGACTCCTTATTTTGAAAAAGCAGAGTTGGAAGCCCGACCGACAGAATTCGAGCAAAATCACGACGTGTCGTGTTTCATGTTCGAAACTCCTTTCACGAAAGAAGGAAAAGCGAGAGGAAATCCCGAAGAGCAGTGGAAAAGAAGGACCATTCTTACGAGTAAGTACAGTTGCTATACGTTTTTTCCTGTTTTGATAAAAAATAATTGTTGAGGTCGTTGGAGGTGACTAATTATCTTTTATTTTTGCAGCACAATATACCTTTCCGTATGTAAAGAAACGCATTCCGATAGTCCAGAAGAGGATTGTGGAGCTTAGTCCAATCGAAGTTGCCTTAGACGAAATGAGACAGCGAGTTCAGGAGTTAGAAGATGTAGCTTTGATCGTTCCAACTGATGCGAAAAAACTTCAGCTGAGGTTACAAGGAAGCGTTTGTGTCACGGTTAACGCTGGACCATTGGCCTACGCTTCTGCCTTTTTAGATCCTGCCCTGTCTCCACAGTATCCTGACGAGAAAGTGGAGGAATTGAAAGACGTTTTCAGGTATTGTATATAAAAAATGGAATTCGGATTCTTCGGCAAATTTTACGCAAAAATATGAAGTTTTAAGATTTTTGCTTAAAGCTAAGCCGAATGGTACATATGATCATTGATCATTCTTCCATAACTGACTAAAATCTTGTATGTTTTTCCTAGAAAATCTTGTAGAATCCTGCACAATGTATTATACTCCGCAAATCTCCTAAAATCCTCCAGAGTCTTCGAAACTTATCTGAAATCTGTTAAGATTCTTCAAAAAATTCCATATCGTTCCATACTGGTCCCATAGTCTTGCAGAATCTTCCTGACTTTTTCAAAATCTTCCAAATTCTTCTAAAATCTTCCATAATTGTTAAAACTTTTTCAAATTTCTGTTAGAATTCTATAAAATTTCAGGTTAATCCATAATATTTTCCAGACTGTTACAGATTTCTAGATTGTAAAGGATTTTTAGGGATTTCAGAAGATTTAACGAATCTACATTTGTATAGAAAATTAAAAATATTCTGAAAGATTCTAAATGTTTGTCGAAAAGCCCAGAAGATTTCTTGGAGAATTCTAGAAAATTCTAGAGAATTCCAAAGATTCTGACATTTTATTTTGAAACCTTCGAGCTTAGATTTTAGATATTTCCCTTTTTTGGGAGCATTTTGTGCTGTGAGGCCTAATTTTTATTAAAAATTTTGAAACCTTTCTTGATCTAAAAATTACTTTCAGGGAATTCGTGAAGATTTGTTACACGGCCCTGCAGATCAATGGAAAGCTAATTTCATCGGATCAACTCGAGTACCAAGAGGTTTTGCGCGAAAACTACCAGAAGCTTTGCCAGAATCTGTCATCTTTACTAAATGAGCCAATCTGGCCCGATGATCAAATCGGAAGCTTTAAACGAAACAGCGCAGCACTCTTCAGTGCAATCAGTGGCACAAACAGTCACACGAGTACTACCTAATTCTTGAGACTGATCTTGATACGCATCTCGACAAATTTTTTAGAACGAGCAGGTTTTTCATTACACAAAGTATTTTATTTTGATTTAAGCTTTCTAGGTCTAAGGGAGAAAAAAATAGAAACTCTTGTTTCTAGCTCGAAAGTATTTTTTGTAAAGTTGGCCAGTACATTCTCAGCATGGAGCAGTTTTATTAAATAGTCGCATCTATTGTATTTTTTCATCTAAGACTCCAGTAAACCAACGCGAGAATTCGATTTTTAAGTAACTTTTACTGTAGATCAAGAAAAGAAAACTGTAGGTCTTCCTTAATGATAATTCTAATTTATCTTCCAAAACTTTTCTACATTTGAAAATTAATTTATTTTACAATTCTTGGACTTTTTGGAAGAGGCATTTAGGTTTGATTTAACGGGATTTTTCACTCAAATTTGTTTTTGAAAGTAAATTTCTAAAATTTTGTTTTAGATCTAGAGAATTATTTCTTTTATGGGTTTGTTGATGTTTTGACTATACCTAAGACATTAGAATGCTGGCCTTTTCAATATGTGAACACTGCCATATTATCAATTAAACAGTTCAGGGTTTAGCGATTTAAAGTCATTTTCTAAAAGTCAAATAATATTGGTTGTAAAAATAAATTTAACCGGTGTAGAATAAATATAACAACTGCTAACTGTGCACTATTCACATACTATACCAGAGTGACTGGAATTATATCTAACAATACTTGCATTATATTTTGCATTATAAGTGATTCGATAAAATTGGCCTTAGTTCTCTTCTTTTGTATAAATCTTTTTTTTTTTGTTTTTTTGTTAAAATCTTCGTTATAAGTATTGTGATTTGTGATATATATTTACAGGGTACAATGCTTTCTCGTCACTGCACTCTGAGTTTATACCTGAATGATTTGTATACATTGGCTCTCAGAATTGTAATTTTATAATTGGATAAAGTTTATGTCTAAAACTCAAAAGTCTGGAAATTTGAAAAATTAAGAAGTTATTTAGGTTTTAGAGAGAAATTAATTCAAAGTCGATGGGTATCTCAAATGTACCTTTCCAGGTTATTCCGTGAATACTTTCAGCGATTGTATCATACGTAGGCTAGAAGATAAAATTTATTTTATAGATATGCGAGATCCAATTATTATCATCGGTCAAACATGCAAGACATATGTTAATTCGTAAAATCTTTCGCAATTTCTTTGCAAATTGTTTGCGAGGTGTGAAAGTTTATTCAGGAGTGAGATATAAATGTCACTCGTAGGCAATTTTATAGATCTTACAGTCAGTTGTGTCCTTTATACTGGCATGTTTAGATATAGAAGAAAATATATATCATAAATGTACAGCGAGACTTAGGGCATGTCTAATTACTGAAAAAAAAACTAAGAATATATGATATACAATTGTTTGTAAGCGTATTCATCAAGAATGAATATCTCTAAAATTTTACTAGTTGATTGACAATTTAAAAAACTTTATGTACATTGAATACAGTCTGCGAGGTTTAATCTGCGGCAGATTCTCTACATAATCATTGTGCATTTAGGAGTTGTAATTATAATTTTTAGTTTGCAGTCATACAAATTGAGTTTCCTAATTTTTAAGTGCATTTGTTGGTTTTATTTTTAAGGGAGAACAGTCATGACAAAATGTGAGACTATTGAAAGAAAAAGAAAAAAAGAAGCGTTAATTTAAAAAAATGGATGTTGATTTCGTTAAATCAAATGTAGATTTAAATTATTTTTTTATATAAAATATTGGTTGCTTTATAATTATTATGTTCTGTTGCAAATAAGAAATTATTTTTCATTTAGCAATCAATTTATTTGTTAGGTTCTTACGACTGTGCGAATTTAAAGGAAATTTTTTAAAGCTCATGGTGATCTAAGAAATTTTTAACCCGAGAGTTTTAATGAATTTAAGAGAAATTTTTCCAGCGAGAAATTAAATTTAAACTGAAACTAAGAAAATAGTTATTGATATTGTCCACTCGGCCAAGGAAACAAATGGTGTAAACTCCTTCCGTATCGAGGCGAAAATTATTTATTTGGTAAATCGGCTGAGGGTTGATATCTGAAACGATTCCGACCAAATGATATGTACTATCGCACAAAGTATTGTTAAATGACTATCTTAACTATGTAACTCTTTCACAATAAATACACTTTGTGAAATTTATCTCTTGAGTATTTATAATTTTCCATTCTTTATTTAAATTTAATTTTTTTTTGCTAAAGGAAATAATTTTTAAAAAATCGTGTTGGAATTTAAATTTCGCGCGTCATATCTGCCAAATCAAGAACTTCAAATAAGCAAACGGAATATATTTCACAAAATAAAAAATAAGTAATAAATAATTAATTAATATAAGAATCTTGAGTATCATTTAAGGATTATAATAATCTTTAGATATTGTTAGATTTCTAATAACAAAACGAAGATTTTCCTAATTAATCGGGTAACGAAAATTATATTGGTAGCATTGTTCATAAGGAAACGGAGTTCAGTTCAGTATTCAGTTCACTTCAGATCATTTTACCTTTATTGACAAAGAGCAAAATCTTTTGTTTCTAAATTTTCTAGAACTTTGCAATAATTTTGGTGAATTTGTTTAATTTATTTATAAAATTTGAAAAATGACGACGGCAGCACGACCAACCTTTGATCCCGCGAGAGGAGGACAAGGTCGTGGAGAAAAAGATTTGAGTGCCCTTTCAAAGCAGTACAGTTCTCGAGATCTTCCTTCTCACACCAAATTAAAATATAGGTAAGATATTTGGAACCTTTTTACTATTTATTTAAAGAATTTAGAATCCATTAGTTTTTTAAATTTTGTCTTTGTGTAAAGTAGGCAGTGATACTCACTAAATTTGTGAATTCATGTCAATATAACCTCAAAATGAAGTTGACATTTTTCTCATGTTTTGACGGGTTTTACCGTTTTGACCCGCATCAAACTAAAACAATTATTGAGATCAGTAATTACTAGGGTCATTTAAAAAAAATAGCTGTAAATTTCCTCTAGAAATCGCTGTAAATGTACAGAACATTTTTATAATTTTTCCCGACTTTATAAATTTTCATATCGGACGGAATAAATTTACCATGAGTCCTGTACGTATAGTAATCCTAATGCAAATTTGTCTTAGAAATTGCAAAATCTTTTATATTCAATAATTCCGAGTGTAATTTTATATTTTCACTGTAAAATTCATTTAGAAATCAACAGAAAGTCGGTGAAATTACACCGATTTATCAAGGTTGTAAATTACACGAAGTAAAAAATCCGAAGTAAAGTCATATTCCGCGATGTAAAATTTTACCACGATAAATCATGGTGATTTAAAAGATTTTTTGTAAATTTCCTTTGATTACTAATGAATTTTTACAAGAATCCAGGAAATTCTTAAGAAAAATATAAAATTATTACATTAGGAATCATGGGACATAAAGATACCAGCAATTATTAAGGGAAAATTACTTTACGAACCTGCTGGAAATCATGGTAAATTCATCCCGATATATCTGTGTACATTTACGTTAGTTGGAAAAAATTACAGCGGCTTTTAGGTGAAATTTACAATTAAAAAAATACCAGTAATCACTGGTATTTTTATGTCCCATGATTCCCAGTGTAATTTTAAATAGGATTTTTTACAGTGTATATCAGTGATTCATCCTGATTCCTCCACACTAGAGTAGTAAATTTACAAATTCACATGATTTTGTAACTTAAACTAATATTGTTTC
>JBAGKK010026826.1:0-11153 GCA_037177015.1 Euceroptres primus
AAAAAAAAAGTTAATTATTTTTGACTTTTAATTTAAAAAAAAGGTATAAATATATATATATATATATATATATATATATATATATATATATATTTATTTATTTTTTAACTTTGTCGCTTATTATTAACTATGTACGACTACATAATTCAGATATTACTACGCCATTCCTTACAAAATTCGTATTCAAATAATTTTTTACGTGTCAATAATTCGACTCCGAAATACGTCTTCATGATCTTTTTCTTAAATTATTGTGGTAATTTTTCATTTTTAATAGCAAAATTTTATTTTTGCAACACGCACCTCAAAAGTTGACGTTTTCATGCTTCTAAGTTGTGCCTAAAGGACCTTATTTGAGCAGACTGTGTGCGAATAATTTTCGCGCATGCGCAGTTTGAAGATGGCTTACTTTAGGCACTGATGAAAAAGCTGCGCATGCGCACTTTCGAGATGAGGTACTTTAGACACTGGCATAGGTAACTTCAAACACTGGTGTTGGTATCTTCTAGGGGTGTGCAAAATTGATGCAGGTCAGGATGGGTTTGCGAGTTGTTGGGTTCACGGGCTGGCCCGCAGACCCGCAATCAACCCGCCAACCCGCATTCAACCCGAAAAACCCG
Source organism: Euceroptres primus (assembly GCA_037177015.1). Lineage (NCBI taxonomy): Eukaryota > Metazoa > Arthropoda > Insecta > Hymenoptera > Figitidae > Euceroptres > Euceroptres primus. The sequence continues at coordinate 621 of JBAGKK010026826.1, forward strand.
CAAACGGAAAATTTGAGATTTTTTAAAATTTTGAAATTTTTTTTTAATTTTTCAAAATTTATCAAAATTTTGAAAAGTTATCAAATTTTGAAAATTTTAACATTTTTGGAAATTTATCAAAAATTTGAAAATTTTAAATTTTTTGGAAATTTATCAAAATCTTGAAAATTTTAAAATTTTTGTAAATTTATCAAAATTTTGAATTTTTTGAAAATTTATCAAAATTTTGAAAATTTTTAGAAATTTTGGAAATATATCAAAATTTTTGGAAATTTTTAGAAATTTTGTAAATTTATCCAAATTTGGATTTTTTTTTAGAAATTTCAGAAATTTTTCAAAATTTTCTAAATCTTTAGAAATTTTGTAAATTTATCTCAAATTTTGATGAAATTTCAAAATTTTGATGAAATTCCAAAATTTTTTTAAAATTCCAAAATTTTTATAAATTTTCAAAATTTTGAATGCGGGTTGAATGCGGGTTTTCAGACTGAATGCGAGTTGTCGGGTTGCTTGCAACTTTTTCGGATGGGCGTTGCAAAAAATAGCGTGTGATACACGTGCGCATAGGTGATTGCTAACTCGTGTGATTGCATCATTCGCCTGCGGCACGAAGCATTCGTCTACGTTTATCCACCGACTCGTGCTTCGAGCCACCGGCTTATGCTGCAAAATTCACATTCGCACATAATCACCTATTTTGCGCACTCGTATCACAAATAACTATTTTAAAACAGTATCCAATCGTTTAAACACTTTCTTAAATATTGAATGTACATTTTTATGAAAATGCGATAAAAAAATTCAGATTTATTTTTACATTAGGTTAAGACTAATAGAGTATTGGCCTGTCGAAGCTGAAAATTATGTTTTTGTTGAACTTTTTATGTTCACTTTCAAAATCCTTCTTACCTATCGGTATGTACCGATAAGGGAACCTTTATTGTTTTCCGAGAACGGGGTTGTTTTCAGCTGTTATGGGCGCTGTCGATCACATGTACCTTTTGCCCGCGTATTTTTAAATGACATATCAAATAAAAATTTTTAGACAATAAAAAAAGGAGGGCACATTAAATGTTGATAACAATTTACAACGATGTGTATATAGAGTGGAGGAATTTTTCGTATCAAATAGATTTTGATTTTTACAGGTAAGTGAGAAATATGGGTAACATAATCTTACTTTGTGTTTTCCAATGATGGTGGTGATGGTTGTCATGTGGGTCGTGGGTCATATGTCAAGTTGATAGTTATTGCTCGATGAAGAATAGGCTATTTAAATAATATAAGTTATGAACAAGTATGAGATGAAATGTTTACTGCAGTGGTTTCATTAAAATATGAATTGTGACTGGTGACGTAGAGATGCTTCATTATAAAAAGGAAGAAAAAGAAGGTACCCAAACCGTACTCAAATCGGGCTCCGAGTATTAGTTATGGCCGTTAGATAATTAGAAGAAGCACTGTCACGAAAAAGAAGAAAGAGGTATATTCTTATTTAATATAAAAAATAATAATCTTAAATAATTCTCGAGTTTCGAATGAAATAAAGTTTAAAATATATATAATTAAAAGTGACAAATAGTAATTTTGGATAAATTATAGAATATTTATTTTAAAAATTAATTCTTTTGGACCACTTCCACTTGCAATTACATTTTCAATACTTCTTCCACCGCCGCTTTCGCCACTCTCCCCAAGATTCTCTCTTTCCATCCTTCGCCTGTTTCTTCTCTCGTACCACTCTCTCTTACTCCTTCCACTACCTTTGAACCTTTTTCTTATACGTCCATCTGAAGTATTTTATAAATCAGTGGAGAACTGTTATTATCTTATAAGTCAGGGTCACCGCTGATCTTTCTGCGGTCAAAAGTTAAACTGTTTTGTATACATTTTTTTTGCTTGATAATTTAACAAATTATTTATAATTTAGGTAATTTAAATTACTGGCACTAAAATAGTCTCTTTCAAAGCGTCTTGTTTTCTAATGTCTTGAATTTCTGTTTATAATTCACACATGTAAAGAAAATAGGAAAAAGGTGAAAATTGAATCAAAATGATTGATTTTGTCTTATAGGGGATTTAAAATTTCTTTATTTTAGCGGCCACCCTGTTATTATGCAAATCGAGTAGCCAGTAACACTTTTGTATCCACTAAAAGTGCGACGCAGTAACTTTGGCTTAAAAATTCCGCAAAAGTACCCTGATGATGAATATCAAGGTTACTTTTTCCAAATCTTTGGGAAACATTTTTTAAATAATTTTTTTAACTAATTTTTTTAAACAATAACATTATTTTTTAGTATCAAAATTTTCTAAAATTATTTTCGGAAAGTTCATGGAAAAACAAAACTTTTATGTCTGAACAAATTTTAAATGCAACGACCCGTCTTCAAATTAAAGCGTTATAAGCAATTTTATTTGCACTAAAATTGACATATCTGCAGCTGCATATATCGTTAAATATTGTACCGAAAATTTTCTAAAAATATGTAAATCATTTTTCAGTAAACTTGCTCCACGAGGAAAAAGGAAATTTTCCGATGGAGCTAAAAATGTAGTTAATGTATGTGTTAAAAATTGTCGTTTTTTGACAACAACGTGTGCAATTTTTTGAACTCCTTAATAAAAGTACATTTACGAACATTGTACGAGATTTATGCTATAACTTTCTTAAAAAATCTTGGGGAAGTTAGTGCCTCGATTAAAAATACTTTTTTATAACACATGCATGATTTCAGCCCTTTTTGATGCCTATTAAGCGGGGCTAAACCCCTAATTTTTACTCCCTGCAAAATGACGTCATGTATGAATAATGAAAAATTATATATCTGTAAGCTCGCATTTTGTGATAATAAGCCCCTCACTGTAAAAACTCTTAGGATATTTTGGTTGCCTATTGATCCGAAAATTTATCAAAATTTTGGAAATTTTTCTAAATTTTTTAAATTTATTAAATCTTTGAAAATTTTCGAAATTTTGGAAATTTATCAAAATTTTGAAATTATTTAGAAAATTTGAAAATTTTGATAATTTTTAGAAATTTGGGAAATTAATCGAAATTTTGATAATTTATAGAAATTTTTTAAATTTATCAAAATTTCGAAATTTTTTCGAAATTTATCAAAATTTTTTGAAATTTTCAAAGTTTATCAAAATTTTGGATATTGATCAAACTGATTTCCGTAACAATAATTTTTTCTTACATGCAATTTTTCGTGACAATAGGTTTTTAAATAAAATATGGGCAAAAATCATGAATTTGTTAAAAAAAATATCGTATGCACCAAGGGGGAGAGGGACTTTTTTGACTCGTGCACGTTTTCAGTGCTCGTCAAAAAAGTCCCTCTTCTCCCCCTAGGTGCATAATATACTATTGTTACTTAGCAAAAATCTCACTCGTTTTTGTGCTAATAATAATTTTTATAAAGAAATATGGATATTTGATAGAGCGTTCTTTTTTTAAACGTGTATTTAAAATGCGATATAAATTTGATAAATTAATTAATAAATATAATATATAATAATTAATTAATAAATTCTCTTATAATTTTTCTTTTGATCCAAATCATTTGTTGACTATGGCCTTATAAACAATTAATTGTAAAATAATGTTTGGTCGGTCCAAGCTGCATTTTTACAGTTTAGATTTTCGATTTTTCTAGTTATTTATGTGGTATAGCTTTCTGATAATCTTTCTATCGGTTACCATACTAAAAACATAGTTATTTTGTTAATAATAATTGTTATAAACAAAATCCTAGATTTACTAAACCTGATTTTTTATTCGCGTTGCTTCAATGAGGCGCAAAGATAAACTTTTATCTCTCTTAAATTTGCTCTTCATTCAAACAATTTGTTAGTTACGGCCTTATAAACAATTTACTGCAAAATAATCTTTGGTCTGTCCCAGCTGCAATTTTACAGTAAAGATTTTCTATACTTTTAGTGCATACAGAAGTGTTACTGTCTACTGGATTATACTTAGTGAACCCTCACCCTTCTCCTTTTTTATTACGGCTGTCTCTCCTGCCGCCTCTCCACCTTCCATTTTCCGTTTTGTTTTCTCTACATTCTCTTCTCTCTCTTTCTCCTCTATAATAAAAACATTTTATTTAGCCTACAAAAGCTATTTTCTTAACCTAAAAAATTAAAAATTTATTTTTTTTACTTACTTTCCCTTAATCTTTTCAATTCCTCATCCATTTCCTGCATCTTCACTTCCATCATTTTCATTTTTTCTTCGAACGTTTGCTCTGTTTCAGCAGCCATTTTACGAAATTTTTGTCTGCACGTTAAAACAAAAGAAAAGTCTCCGGCTGGTTCGAGAAATTCCATTTCAAATTCATGCACATCGCATTTTGAAGATTTTAACATTCAATTGTTTCTCTAACCAGACGGAGATTTACGTTTTCTTTCAACAATTTCATTCAACAAAAAGTTGTTGAAAATGTCTCATAATGAGCCTAATGAGCTAACGTTGGAAGAGAAGTTACAGCAAATGGAGTTAAGAATGAAGGCAATGAATGAGGAGTTGAAGAAGTTAAAAGAACGTAAGTAAAAAAAAAAGATAGTATACTTCAATTTTTTGTAGGTTAAAAAATGTATAACTCGTGTATGAAGGGTATGAAGTTTGAAACGTTTAAAACGTCTCGGATGTTTTCACACTGCGCATGCGTTGCGTAGGCAACTAGGTATTTCATGTTGTGACGTCGTCCTAGATGGCCGTACGCTGGTGCATAAACAAACCGGTAATTTGCATTGGATTTCCTGAAATGTTTCTATTTTATTTAATTAAAATTATTTATAACGCGAATTATGGTGGCATTTTGTTGTATTGTGAACTGCAGATTGATCTTAATTAGGGGCGGAGAGCCTTCTTACAGTATTCCTGTTGTTGTAGGGCAAAAGAATAGAAAATGTAAGATTACTTACAGTGCACAAGACTATCGAAAAGAAGATACTTTATTAAAAAGTGCCGATGAGTTTATCAAGTTATCTTAAGAAAGGCAACAAGCCTGGATAAGTACTGTAAAAAGAGGCAAATTAACTAACATCACTTTCATTCAAGTTTTTTAAAAGCCAACTATTTTCAGATACTATAACATAAATCGGCATTACCATTTCAACATATCAGCTGTGTCTTTAAAATGCAAGTGACGTCCTAAAAAATAATTTAAATATTTACTTCAATTTTTAAAATAGCCATGGAAATTTACCTCCACTTGTCTTCTCCTTTATTTTACAAATTGTAACAGTGGACAATGATAAGAAATAATTATCCCTTCATACCATTGCAAGGTACTGCAGACAAACATAACCTCAACTTACCTGAATGAAAATTATTCGAAAACACCCTAAAACTTTTTAACTGAGTGACAGTTAATTTGCTTCTTTTTATGGCACTTATCCAGGCTGGCTGCCTTTCCTCAGATAACTTTATAAACTCATCGGCACTTTTTAATAAATTATCTGCTTTTCGATAATTTCGTGCAGTGTTAGTCATCGTGTTGTATTTTCTGTTATTTTGCCCTACAACAGCGGGAATTCTATAAAAAGACACTTCGTCCCTAATTGACTGCAATCCGCAGTTCACAATACAACAAAGTACCACTATAATTCGAGTTATAAATAATTTAAATAAAATAAAATAGAAACATTTCACGAAATCCCATGCAAACTACCGGTTTGTTTATGCACCAGCATATGGCCATCTTGGATTTTCCCCACCCAACGTGAAACACCTAACCAGCCTGATTGGGCGCGCATATTCAAAATGATTTAATATGCAAAATTAAATTTCAAATTTGCCATTTATTTTTAAGGAGAGTCAAAATTCCTGAAGTGGGCACGGCATTTTTCGCGAAGTCATGAAAATTAAAAAGTGTCGCACAGTCGTCAAGTATACATCAATTCAATAATATCCCACCCCTTAGTTTTAAAAAAATGCAATTGTTTATTACTTATTTTTACAATTAAAGATTTAAGGGAAATTTTTTTGAAAAATCGATTATGCCCAAACTACAAGTTAAAAAAATTTGAAAAAAAGATTAGCATAACTCACAATAAATGAACTTAACAACAAAATAAAAAACTATAAGAAAAAGTTTATTTAAGTCATTTTTTAATAATTTTTTTATAAACAAATGCAATTTTAAGTCAGTGCTCCATCTCAAATTAAATTTTTTTTTATGTGCTATGTAGTTAATATAATTAAAAACATGAAAATGCAAGAACCGTTTTGTGATCTCAATGATAAGTGCTAAAAAAATTAAATTTTCGTTGCGCGTCGCACTGTCGCCCAGAGCGTGTGGCATAGTCAATGCCCTCCGCAGGTCACTTTAGACAAGGCGAAAACGGCGCTTTCGTATGGAAAAAATTTCTCATTCGATTTTTTTGCATATTCTCCTTCGGTATATGCCCCTGAACAAGGTCCAAGAGTTTTCCAGCCGAAAAAGTGGTGCAAATTTGTTTAAACAAACTTTGTTTGAGCAAATTGCAAAAAATGTTTTTTTCGACCCGAAAGTATTTTTTAAGGGTCTTTGGGTTATTCAAAACAACTTTTGTCTTATGTAATTTTTTTGTAAAATTGACCCTTTCCGAGTTATAAATAATTTAATATTTGAAAAACCGCGAAAACAGCCATTTTCAAGCCTAAAAAACAGTATTAAAAAATTAAATTTTTGAGTTTGCCGAGGTTCCTAAATAACCTTTCACCACCCCTTAACAAAATTCCAAAGAGTATATACAGATTATTTCATTATATAGCTTTGTTTTTTAATAGAGTACAATGGGCACTCTCCGACCAGCAGCTATATATAGTCCGGTATAAGCAGTAGCGAGCACGCGAGCTGCTGGTCAGAGAGAGCCTATTGTACTATTAAAAAATAAAGCTATAGAATGAAATAATCTGTATATACTCTTCGGGATTTTGTTAAGGGATGTTCAAAGGTTATTTAGGAACTTTGGCAAACTCGAAAACTTAATTTTTTAATACTGTTTTTTAGGCTTGAAAATGTCCGTTTTCGCGGTTTTTCAAACATTAAATTATTTATAACTGGGAAACGGCCAATTTTACGAAAAAATGACAAGAGACAAAAGTTGTTTCAAATGACCCCAAAAACCGTAAAAAATGCATTCGGGTCTGAAAAAGCATTTTTTGCAATTAGTTTAAACAAAGTTTGTTTAAACAAATTTGCACCACTTTTTCGGCCGGCAAACTCTTGATTCTTATTTAGGGGTATATTCCAAAGGGGAATATGCCAAAAAATCAAATGGGAAATTTTTTTCATACGAAAGCGCCGTTTTCACCTTGTCTACTTGAGCTCGCGCGAGTCACCACATGCTCCGGGCAGCCGTGTGGCGCGCGACGAAAATTAAATTTTTTTAGCACTTAACATGGAGATCACAAAACGGTTCTTGCATTTTCATGTTGTTAACTATATTTTCTACATAGAACATAAAAAAAAAAGATTTTATTTGAGATGGAGCACTGAGTGAAAATTGCATTTGTTTATAAAAAAATTATTAAAAAATGACTTAAATAAACTTTTTTCCATAGTTTTTTATTTTGTTGTAAAGTTCATTTATTGTGAGTTATGCTTATCTTTTTTTAAAATTTTTTTAACTTGTAGTTTGGGCGTAATCGATTTTTCAAAAAAATTTCTCTTAAATCTTTAATTGCAAAAATAAGTGATAAACAATTGAATTTTTTTTTAACTAAGGGGTGGGATATTGTTGAATTAATGTATACTTGACGACTGTGCGACACTTTTTAATTTTCATGACTTCACGAAAAATGCCGTGCCCACTTCAGGAATTTTGACTCAGGAGTAAAATGAAATAATTTTTTAACTTTCAGTTTAAAAGTCTATTTTGTGATCAAAGAATTATTTTTAATAATTAAAAATTTTTATTTGTTGTAAGTAATTACTTTTCACATTTAATCGTTTTAAATCCGGTTTCTGACGCGAACCACACAGTGCGAAAAGATCCGAGAATTGGGAGCAGTGCAGTGGTTCACCTTTCGCAAACGATTCGTAGCAATAAATCCGATCTAGATCGCCCCGTAATTATGCAGGATAAATTTTTTCAGAGGAGAACCAGAGAGAAGACATGGAAACAGATAGTCTAGATCTGGAGTACAATAGCACCAAAAATGGTAATATTAATTAATCATGAATAATATATAAACCGAATCCATTTCAAATTAGGGAGGTTCTACACTTGAAATTGTAGAATCTCTCGGGAACAAAATATGTTGTTATTCAGAGGAAATTAGACGATACGTATTTTTTCGTTTTACGGCAACAATTTGTTTATGAATTTATGCATACTTTTATTTTATGTTTAAAAAAAAACGCACGCACATTTAATTTTTAGTCGATTTTATCCAAAAACTTACGCTTTTTTTCGCCAATTTTAAGTTGAATTTGTACTTTCATGAGGAGGAAGACATATTGTGAGTTTTATTCTGGCTAACCAACTTTTGTGGACACAAGAATTTTTTAAATAAAATGGAATTTTAAATTTATCACACAAAGACGGACAAATACGAAAAAATATGAACATAAAAGTTTGCACGTCTAAACAAGTTCTATCCAAAATACCTCTTGCTATTTTAAGATATCGTACATCGATTACAAAAATAATTAAAGCATTATATTTCTAGCAAAAAAATTCTCCCAGCTTAAAGAATCATTTAGACGCATAATGTGAAAGTATGGCTTCCTTCTATTAGCAGAAAAATTTCAAAAATATTAGGAAGAATAAAACATGGCGTTTCCCAGAAAATATTTTTTTATATTTTTAAAATTAAAAAGAAAAAAATTATTATCTTTTCTATAAAATCCCACCTTGTTTTTTTTCCAAATTAAAAAAAAACTCCTGAGTATATCAGGAAGAGTTCATGTCAGCTTCATGCGGGCTAAATAGTTCTCGAGGCCGGTAGACTTTTTTATCCTAAAAAGATAATTTACAAATTTTTGTTTTAAACGATGCAAGATATCGCAAAAGAGCATGAAATATTTTTCAGAGGACTTTTTTAAACGTGCAAACTTTCATTTTATCATTTTTTCTATCTGTTGTTATTTTTTGCAAGAATGAAAATACTGATAAAAGTGCGAATTTAACCAAAAAGGGGTGAAAAAATATAAGTATGGGTTTCTTGAGAAATTCGACTTTTTATATTTTCGAAGAACCACCCCAATTCTATCAGCTTTAAACCGTTTTTAAATTTTCTGATGATAACAAAACGATAAAGGCGAAACATTTACTAACGATAAAGAAAACGATAAATATCTCAATTTAGTGAAAAGTTATATAGGTTTGTTCTAAACAACATATCATGTCCCCGAGAAATTTTACAACTTCATTTGCAGAACCTGCCTGACTTGAAATGAATTCAGTTTTTTATATTTAAAAATAATTAATTGTGTGTAATACATTTTCAAATTTTGCATTGCAGACAAGGAGGTCATCGAGGTTCTCGAGAATGAAAGTACCAAAACAGCTTCTCATGGTGAAAAACGGTGGCAATTTCGTGGTCCGTCAAGTAAAATTTTGAAGGCACGCGAAAATGATCGCAGCCGCGGAAACTATCGCGGCCGTAAGAATTACCGCGGCCGCGGAAAATATCGCGGCCACGGGTATAACCGAGGCAGTGCGCCACGAAATGCACGTGGAGGTCGCAATGAAAAAGGAGTAATAATTATTAATATGTAAATTTAAAATTATATTTTTTTAAATTCTCAATGTAAAACGATTAAAAGTAAATAAAATTTAACCTTTGTTCAATGTATTACATTTTTTCCATTCAAGTAATTTTTTAGTTAAAGAACCTCATTTTTCTATTTCGTCGAGAATTAAAATGTAAGTTGCTGTCCTTTGGGTCAGGTGAATTGAATAGAATTAAATTGCTTTAAACGTTTATAATTATAAGATAAAAAATGGAAAGACGCCTTATTTGATCAAATTGAAGGGTGACAACAAAAAAGGGAATGTGCCACATTTAGCAACTTTTTTAGGAGCCAGACAAATTTTCTACGGTCGTGTGAGGGCCCTCCAGTTGTCGGATATATGTAATATAATGTCATAATGGCCAGAAATATATATATTTAGCATTGTAAATAAAAAACTGCGAAATTAAAGAACATAAATATTTTACTTAAGTGCTGGCGAAAAATCAAAAACTCAATCCTTATAATGTCTATTTTTAAATTAATTTACTATGAAGTAGGTATATCAGATTTTATTATCGACGATAGGTCCAACATTAAATTTAATACATGAGTTGGAAACAAACTGTTTCACGTAGAAATACGAACGTATTTTGTAAAATAGCTATAAACAGGCGAACGAATCCAAGCATGAAGACGTAGAATAGTCTAACTTCAAAAAAGAGCCAAATTGTACAATATGTTAAGGGACCCGTATTAAGGCTTCAAAGAAGACGTTGTCTAGGGTGTGAAAATCGAAAATTCGCCCTGGTTCTTTCCTTAATGAAAATTAACTGGTGCTGCGGTATAGGTCTTGAAA
>JBAGKK010026836.1:0-11153 GCA_037177015.1 Euceroptres primus
CCTTCCGGTATTAAATTAATACCGGAAGTCCTTTTATCAAACACGCAGTAAACGTCCCCAAAATATTTTCTGCTTGATATTAAAACACAACTACCAATTAGCACAATGACTGTATGCAAAAAAAAACTACAAGTAAAGAAAATAAAAATATTCTTTTTAAAAATAAAAATTATCTAAAAAGCCTTAATTGTAGATTGGACTGGAAAATTAGTTTTAATCATTACAAAGACATTACACAACTATTTCTATCCATTTAACACCGATTGAACAAAAGAGTCGATACCGATATGTTTCTATTATAAACGGTCGACGTATCTCGCTCGAAAGAGCATGAGAAATGGAATCGCTGACGGTTCGCGAAGCATTAACTCGAGAGAAATCAATTCGACGGGGTCACCAAAGTAACGGATTACAATTTGCCAATTGATTAACTACCTTCTCGGCTCTTCCTCAGTTTCTTCATCCCGACCCTCGTTCACACGGTGGCTTTGCTTCGCTTCGAGGACAAATGGCCTCGACCTTTGAGTCTTTGGCGATTCTCTCAAAGTCTAGGATGCGTTCGAGCTTAGGCCGAACCAGAAAAGAATGCTTACTTGTTTCCGCTCTGAGAATTATACTTGCCCAAGGAATCTTGGGAATTTCACACGCCGCCTATTATTTCTGTAATGAGGAAAAACCTCCTCTACGTAATTATGAGGATTAGGCTTTAGAATATTGACTCAAAATTGGAGTAAAAATATAAAAAATAAAAACTTCTGCTTCTGAATAAAGTAGAGTTCCAATTTGTACGCTTGAAAATCTAGTGTGATGAAAGTTTAAAGGTTGAAAATTTTCATTGAAAGTTTGCAACAAGCTTCTTAAATAATAACGGCAGTAAGGGAAGGGTTGTTTGCTGACTAAGAAGTAAACATCAGCAAAGATTGTTGATTGTAGTTGAACATTATTAGCTATACGGTTATTTGTCTGGCCTCTTCAAGTCTTCAATGATTATCAAATACGGCATTCAAGGGTTATGAAATTCACAAATAACGGTTGCTATAGTAGTCAGAGTCAAGGTTGTTGGGGCTGATATACTATAACTTTAGTGTGATGATATAATATGACATAATCTGACTGGTTATCACTTTAATACTGCAATCCAACAGTAAATTAAAAATGTATCATTCCCTTTTTATGATGCATGATTAAAACCTGTTCTCCAGTTTCATACCGGAATCTCATACATACATTCAGAGCACTGTTGTATAATACATATATGTAAAAATTTTATGTTCAAGTAGCAGTACTTTAAAATACTTATTTATTCGAGTTTCAGCAATCAGTCTAAAACTGTATCTAAAATTTTTTCAGTTAATTTTGCATAAACTGCAAACATTCCATACGTTTTTATTATAACAATTTTCTTTAAAAATCTCTTTTTATTTTACTTTTGCTGGGTTTTATGTTACATTAATAAATATCCTTTAGAGTTTGTAATGGGTATCAGTAACTTTATATGGAGATTGTTAGTACCTTGCCTTATATGTGATGAATTAAGTATCACGAGGATCTTGATCGTTTCCTTAGCGCTGGGTATATAAGAGCATAGAATTTAATTGGCGCCATTTCGATGGAAGATGAGTTCACTCTCGCTCCATTTTCACGATGACCTTCCACCGGATCACTGTTATTTTCCTTCAGCATGAAGTAACGGGCACTGGAAGGACGATTTTTGTGCCCTTGGTATCCAGAATCGTGCTTTGGGCGCTGAGGAGAGCTTCCGCATATTCCGGGCCCGACAACAGAAGCCAGCACGTGATCCAACATTAGAAAGATTTAAATTATGGACACGATTTTGCATTTAACGAGCAGTACAGGTGCGCCGATCTGTTTCTAACGGTATGGCGACGCTTCATCGATTTGTCCGACGGTCGCTTCTTTGCGTAGATGCGGATACCAGACACAGCCGCCTGCGCCGCCTCCTCCTCCTTCCTCGCTTGCTTCTTCAAAGTCTTCAGGCGTGAAGAGATGCTACAGTCGAACTGGTAAGGGCGTTTCGTGCTCGGATCTAAAGAAATTGCCCATTCGGAAAATAGTGCGGTTGAGGTGTTAACGGAAAAAGCGTTCACGTGTATGTGAAGAACGCAAGTAAAAACTTTTAATGAGGTCTTTAAGTAATTTGATGTTGTTGAAGTTACAAGATTTTAATTTGGAAGAGTACGAATTTCAAATTAGAAGCTTCCTACTTTAATTGCTTTCTATGTTGGATCAATTTACTCTCTTCAAACGAAAAATAATCGAAACGTCAAGTTTTTATCGTCGCCAGATATAGACTATCTTTAAAATAAAATCAGTGGTAGAGTTGCAATTAATTCGAGGGCTCAAGTTAGGTGAACCGTAAAGTTTTCTTTCTTCAAGAACTACTGTAATATTGCCTGCGGATATCCATTAAAGTGTCGCCTTCATGTCACCTCGTTACATCTTCTTCAACATATCACTTGTACGATTAAGTCTCTCGTTCCAAGAGAATTCCATCTCAGATGTGAAACAACTCGTGAAACTACTTCAGTCGAGAACGACTAACTCTGTAGGTACTCGTGGAATTTCCGACTGTGTAATATCTAATGCCAAGATATTCAAGCCGGCTAGATTTGATCTTTGAGTTACTTTCGGTTATACGCCTGATACACACAGTGATCTGTGTTGAAGATTTGATATGATTCTGCTTAAATTGGGGAGGGAGGCTGAGATGGACTTTCAATCGATTGTGTATTTTCTCACTCATTCGATGAAGAAGAACGAAGATTTAATTTTTCTGTGAAGATGGAGAGATTAATTGGTTGTAAATAAGGCGTGAATGATTTTCAGAATAAGCGCAGAGGACCATGAAAAAGATAAGAATGAGACTTTACTTTTTTCTTCTTGATTTTCTCAATTGGATTGATGATAATTAGTTGCTTCATTTTTTTCCAGTACTTCTCACTGCTCCTGAATTTTTTCCCTTTTTTCAAAGAAAACAAAGAATTTAAATTATAAATGATCTTTCTCGTTATCCTCATTAATATTAAAAACAACTTTTAATAGACAACTTGTTATACATTATTTACATATTAAAATGCGATATAACATGGAATATAAAAAAGTAGCTAACGGGAAAAATTATATGGACACATGCACATTAAAGTGTGATTGCCCGAGTAATGTTTACGAAGGATAGATATACCGCTTATGGTGCTTTTATTTAAGATCGCAATGACATAATCGTTTAGTACGTATAACAGCTTCAAGATCGCATTTTCATAGTAAAAACCATTACAACTAAAGAGCAAAATACGGTTTAAGACAGATTATAATAATGCAGTTGATTGTAAATAGTCCTCTCATTGCTTTTGAAGAATCAATTATTCCCTAAATTATACCCTCTGTCCACAATTTCACTATTTACATCATTCACAAAATCAGTTCTAATTGCAAGGTAACAATAAATAACGGTAAAATTCTACTTATATTCTGCCTCTATGTGCACTAGATTTCTTAAACTTGTTACATTTCTTAAAGTAGGTTTCCACTTTATGTATCCTTTAAAATATTCTTTGTGGCAATAACAATAATACTAAGTAATAACTTAAAGGTGGCTATATTCACGGTTTCTATTTTATCACTCCTCCAACGGAACATTTTTTGGATCCTCAACAAGACTATAATTTTCGCCGCCCAGGAATGGTCCAAGTACCAGTACTTTTGAAGTAAATGTCACTTTATAACACTTTATAATAACTGCAAGGCGCAACCAGAAATTACATCCTAGTCTCCTCTCTGCTTCTGATTTTTGTGCCTCAAGCCAATATATTACGTGGCTGAATTGATCCAGATTCAACTTTACGATCTCGGACAAGGAAGAAGAAGCAGGAGAAAAAGAGAATGAATTTTTGCGCAAAAAGGACGTAACACATATAATTAAAATACGTTGGGTGGAACGTTGTCCCACATTCGCTGAGCAGGGAGCAGCCCTGCCCACGCACCGAGAATTTACGGCCTCTCTCTGTAACACTGGAAGTTGGAACATCATTGCGATCAATGTTTCGCTTAGCTGCTTTTCTTTTAGTGACTCTTTTTCATTCATGTATAATTCTAGGAAGGGAATTATCGCGTAATCAAGCAGCAACGTTAATTGGCCCAGATTGCTGGGCACTCTTGTCGAATGTCCTTGCCAATATCAGAGTGGCGGGATGCTTCAGCGACTTTAAAAAGGGTCCATAAGGCCAATTTTCGGGCGAAGGGAAATAATATTAAGTGGTTATTTTTCGTTTTCGCAGAACTTAAATTTCTACATGTAGACTAAATATAGATATTTAGCAAAGAAAAACCCCGAATAAAAAAACGTTCCACTTTCAAATTATTTCTCCAATTCACCTTTACTTTAGTCATGCTGAGATTTCTTTTCAACACGCTCATTTCCAGGAAGAGAGTTACCACTTCATTAAGCAATGTGTCGTTAAGTGGACGGGATTATAAACTTGGGATTAACATCGATTGACGTTATTAGCGCCTGTAATGACAGACCGCATATTTTCACTACAGCTCATTTTGATATGAAGAGGGGGGTGGGAAGAAGTTAACGGATTCAACCCCGTAAATCAAACTCCAATGCAAATTCGACTTTTCCTGGCTACCGTTCCAACTGCCGGCAACCACGCGTGACCAAACATTCTCTTCCGTGCACTTCTTTTGCCTCTTCCTCACGAGAGGAGTCTTTGGGTATGTTAATGCGCCTTAGGATCTGGCTGACGTTTTACAAGAACATCGGATTTTTTTGAGTGGCTTTTATCGTCGGGGGCAATGAACCGGATGGTGCGTTCGTCGCGGATTCTCGACGGAGAAGAGGGAGAAAAGTCAGATCCGATCGCAAGGATAACGTTAAACGTAACGGATATCTGCTGTTCTGATGGAGTTGTAGATGTAAGTGCTACGGGGTCGGATTCACGTATACGAGTTGGTATTGCTTACCCCTGCCGGGAAGTCGATTCATGATAGGTCGTAGGGAGCTCTAGCTGCCTTCCCTAAGATATTTCAGCCAACGGGCTCCGACGAATGGGCCTACTGTAAATCCGATACTTATCGACGATCGGAACAAGTAACCACGACTACTGACACTTTTAACGGAAATCGAAGAATCCTTTCCTAGAAATCTTACCAGTCCGGGGGGTACACCTCGTAATGGTGTTATCTGATGTCGTTAAACAATACTCTTTCGTCTATTGCGGTGGTGATCTAACTGTTAAAGTTCCAATAGCGTTTACGTACACTATAGTATAGGCAATGACTGACGGGCAATCTTTACCAATTTATAGAAATATTTTTATCGCCACAAAATGACAATTTATGAAAGGAGATATCAATTTGTCTCATCTATGAGGTCAGAGTTAATTTAAAGAATTAAAATTCGTTTTAATTTATATACAAAACAATACTGAATGAGTTAAAATTTATTATAAACAGTTACTTGACTTCCCAAAGATATATTATGATTTACAAATCGCAATTATCATTCATCATCGAGTCTCTAAGCATTGAAACGAGCCAATCTAGCCTGCGAGTTTGCATCCGAGCTTGAAGACTTAACGGTGCATAATAATTATAGTTTAAAAATTGTGGTTATGAATAGACCCAGAATGTTGATTCAATATAAATAAAAACCAAAAGTCTATTATTGGAATATATTTCTTTCGGTTAAAAAAAAAGTAAAACACTTCTTACTGCTTAGAACTGTTGTACAGTTGTCCTCCTTGGTAAACTATTACCTCTGGTCGTTTATCTGAAACAATACGAGATTGTGGGCGATGTATACAATGTTGATCACGATCATGACTCTTCCTCTCAGTGTAACCCAATCATGCTATTCCTCAGGCTGCTTTGCATAACAGCTTCATAGTGTCTAGAATTTCTACTTTGCATAATGCCTGCTGTTTCTCAGATATTGATAATTATAATTGCCCGTTTAAATTGTCTACTTTGATTCTATAACATGAAATATTGACCATTTTCAGAATAAATTCAATTAGTATATAGAAGTGAAGAATTGGAATTTTAAAAAAAGCATATACAAATATAAAGACAAATTTTAAGAATCTGTCTTAAAAAAAGTTCTTCTTGCTTCTTAGCTTCCCATATTCGTGCTTCTTAACTTCTTTATTATGCTCTATGTTTTCATCACGCAGGAACTTCCCTTTCTCTTGCCACGCGAATCTTTCATAGATGCAGAGAGGACAAAACTATCTTTATAATGTGAACACGGATCTGCTCTTAATGTTAACGCAGATCTTAATTGCGAGTACATGCAAATTTTCCGTGTGAATTGAGAGGATTACTTGGAGTGTCTAACTGCGCTTTAAACAGTAAGGCGTCTTAGGAAACCATCATCACGCTTCATTATCGCACGCGCATAGACGTAATTACGTGGTTATTGTATAATGATCGTCCAGAATTACACCGCGAATCTTGTATTATAGTTAAATACACTTTAATGCAATGAATATGATTATAGGAAAATGGATCAGGGTTGCCAGGAAAAATCAACGATTGTCGCCATCTGCTGAGAAAGAAATCGCCAAGTGTCGTAATAAAAATGCCTTAATTTAAAATAATTATGTGTCATTTCGCGAGGAAGGAGTCCACTTTGTTAATCGTAGTTTAGAATTTCGTAAAAAAAAACCTAACTTTGGAATATTTCTTCAATTATTGTCTTGAGTAGCCAGATGAAAATCGAAATCGCCAAATTTATCGCCAATCACCAAACCTGAAAATTGGTCGCTCGGTAAAAAAAAATCGCCTATTTGGCGATAATCCACCAATACTGTCAACCCTGAAATGGATATAACAGGATTCCTTTTGGTCAAATTTCCTCTTGCGTTAGTTTTTATGGGCAAAATTTGAAGATAATGCATTAAAAACTGAAGAGAAGAGAAGTTTTCTATAAAATTGGAGTTACTCTCATCGATTACATGAATGATCATGTGCTTCTCGGCTTCCTCATCGATTCTGCCACTCTGACCCAGTCGGCAGAGCAACAACGCTTCAAGCAAAATGCTCTTCGATCATGTGTGTATACGGACAGGAATCACGAACTCGCCCGCATCGCGCGATTATGATCGCTCGTGCGTATGCATGAGGGAGGCGTGCGAACCCCACGGGGTACATAATCCGTTCGACGAGCCTCCAATAGCTGATTTCTGATTCGAGACATTAATTAGATTCGACGTGACCCAGATTTCGAGTAATTGGAGAATAGCATAAATCTCAGAAAAAACAAAGTATTTCTACAAATGAAAATGAAAATTTAGCATACTAATTACTATCTTATTTTGAATATATTATTATCATTTTAAAAAACGTGAAAGTGAGTAAAATAATTTAAGTGAAATACTGTTATCCATTTCAAGTTTATTGTATTGTTAAACTTTTTAGCATATTTTACAGTAAGACACAATTCCCAGTCTCATGAATTTTGCAACAACGGAAAGGAATGAAGTTTTATACTGTTGAACGGATTGTAAACATACTTGAAACATAAATTTCGCTCACTTTTTTGTATCGACGGCTGGAATTTTATCTACTTTCTAATTCTGGATGCAATTACTTATACTATATGCACACTCTCGGTAAACTCATCAAGAGATGAAAAGTTAATTAGATTGAATCTGCCTTCATCCTGCACCTACTACAACATTATGCTTCTATCTGTGATTCTCATCTATACTAAACCTGCTTATTAAAATATACATTATACAGGTGAATTTACATCTTTATAAAATTACAATCATTACAGAAAATTAATTACTGGAGTTGCCTCATTTAATTGAATCTATAAACATGGTTTTTTAAATTTGATATATAAAATATGAAAACCTGCAAGTTACCCCTTTTTCTTGACTGAAAAAATTAAGTTCACTAAAATGTACAAAAATGTTCAAGATTTCCTGAATGTCTTACATTTTACTCAACTTTATTTTTCCGTGTGCATTTTTAATATTAATGTACATAAAATTGATGCAAACATGTTTCTTTAAACAATTTTTTTATTGCAAATATATTATAACATCTGCTTTTCATTCCTCTTAGAAGCATTATCTATACAAAAAAACTATTTTTCGCCACTTGCGTTCATGTTGCGTGTTGAAATTTACAATAAAAGTCAGTGAAGCAGGAAAGGCTTTGTTATGCTATTTAACCATTTGGTTTTTCATTCTCTTTGGTTTTTTTCGCTCTATAGTTAGTGTGCTGAGTTGGATGGCCAGCTTATCATCTTTTCCGTTACGTATCGTTGGCAAGAATCATTTTTCCGGTAAATTTCTCACTCGGGGCCAAGTGCGAGGGAAACAGTCATAAGTCGCCCGTAATTGTTGACTCACTTAGTTACTCGCATAAACTTCATGGTTCGACATAGTTAAGGACCGACGATTAAACTCGACTACGCAACTGCTCGCGGCTACGAAACGACTGTGAGAATCCTCCAAGGTGCGTCCCAATATAATAGTACAATCTGAACGTTCCACCATAGAAGATATTATTGGGTAAAAAAATGGTATAAAAAGATTATGATAATGAGTAAAGGTTATAAAAACGAGTAAGAAAATTTCTCATAATCTCTATAATGAAAGACATTGATTACATAAGATAAATTCGGTCTTTACCTTTACCTGGCATTAAGTAATTGCATTAGCTCTTCTTTAATCACAGCAATTAAGTGATTAGTCAGAAGTCAAGTGAAATTAAAGAACAGATTGCAGCAGGACATTGAAGAGAAATTGTTTAGCCCATTAATCACTTTCCTCATTGTCCTTGACTGTCTTTTTCTTCTCTGACTTGTTCTCAAAGTTCAGTTGTTTAATTCCTAGTCTTAGATTTTGCTTTACAGTTACATTTGTACTCGACTGTTTTTATCCCATTTCGCAGAAAAGCTGTCATTTTTCAGATTTGTCTTAATAGTGGTCTGAAGTCATTATAAGAGCTGGGAAGTTTCATGATCTCTTGTACTCTTGTCTTTCAATGTCACGAAGGTTAATTCGAGTTTAATTTCTACTTCCTTCAAAACCGCAATGCTTCAATTTGCTCGTGTTGGTATACTCTTGACTTTATAGCAACTTTAATTGCATTACTGAAAGACCAGGATTACTAGGAGACTAGACTATGATCTTTTAATGCAAAATTTTTTAATATATCTTTTAAATGTGCTTTTTTATCTACTTACAAAAATCGACTGTTGGATTCTGATGTGATGATTTTCTATTTAGATGTTGATAATTAATTGTAGTAACCCCAGGAAGACTACATGGACTTGGTGAATGAATCGTTTTATTCAATTTTCTACGGTAGGAAACAAAAATAAAAATGCGACTGATTAACTGCCTTCCCCTATAAAGGCGGCGCGATAAATTTCGCGAGCCATCCTTTCGGACCAATTACAGCACGCGAAAATAGCTCGGGGCAGATCTTTGAATTATTGTTCTGCATTTATGACTCATCTGTAGAATAAAGTCTCTATTGAATTGAACCAGGTTGCCAGGTTGATACATACATGCATGTAAATAGACATCACGCATCAGACTTGCTATATAAATCTGTTTAAGCAATGCTAAATTATTTATTTTGTATAAACTGATTATTCAAAATAATCTTATCACATATGAACCAAAGAAATTTATAAACGTACCTTTGCATATCAATTGCTTATCGATAAAGATGAAAGTTAGAATTTTGAATCTAATCAAGGTCGTCGTAGGAGGGCTGAAAACAATGGGTAGGGAATTTTGTTATCAGAAGTGATTCTAAGCTGGAGGTTGTTTACAGCCAGTAATAATCTGGAATTTGTGATTATATCTTCTGAAGCTTATACAAAACATTAATATCTGATACCGTTACGAAGGTTCAGTGCAATACGCTGCTTAAGAATCAAAGAAACGGTCCAAGAAACTTTAAGGACTTGGTCAGATACATATACTAACGCCACGACTTTGACCTGCAAGCTCTTGGAATTTGCATAAATTTCAAATCCGCGATAGTATCTCGCCCCCGAATGTCGCTAGTATACGTATCTCTTGACCCGCGAACTTTCGGTCACGATATCGCCAATCGCCATCGTCTCCTTCGCTTTATTTCCTTGACGGTTTAGCTACACATTCGTGCATCGTTCATCTTTAACCACCTCAAAAGTGATAAAGATCATTAAGATTGCAAGAGTTTTTAAATTTTTTATTCCTTAAATTTTCTACACCATGTCTGCCAAATCATTTTTTTTTAATAATTGCTATTCAAAATCCTCCCTTAAATTTTATATTATAAATTAAACTCCTTCCAGTTTAAAGCATCTAGATAAAAAAGGAAAATGTTCAAGTTGAAAAGGTTTCAAATGCAAATAACCATTATCAAATATCACTCAAGTTTTTATAATCTACATCCATCAGGTTTTTATTTCTACGTAACTAAATTTTGTAATAATGTAGAGAACCTAGGGCAGATCATCTTCTGCTTCTTACTTCCTTTTTCAGTATTACGAATGATTCGCTATAACCGGATCTTTCTATAACCAATTCCATCCGCTCTATTTGCAGTGATTGACAAGAGTATAATTACAAATGCAGAAAGATATGCATACGAGTTTAATCGTGTTGAACCATACAAACAAAATTAAACGCCTCTGGATTCTATGTAAGTGAACGCATAATACACATACGGTAGCTTGTTGGACTAGGTATATGTGATGGCAATTATTGTATCAGTGTTTGAAACCGAAACGAATTGAACCCCTTTGGCATGATGAATTCCAGTA
Source organism: Euceroptres primus (assembly GCA_037177015.1). Classification (NCBI taxonomy): domain Eukaryota; kingdom Metazoa; phylum Arthropoda; class Insecta; order Hymenoptera; family Figitidae; genus Euceroptres; species Euceroptres primus. The sequence continues at coordinate 10,805 of JBAGKK010026836.1, forward strand.
CAAAGGGCAGAAAAAGGTTTTAAAATTATAGTAATCATGGCATCACGCAAAGTGCAGGAGCATAAACACGCGTGTTGAGTTGATTACTGATGATGAATAATCAACATCAATATATCTCAATATATCTGCAATTTTATTTTAAATTTGGGTTTTATGGTTATCAAGCTTTAATAGAATCATGTGAAATTATTGGACTTGTTGGCAAATTATTCAAATATTATTTATTAGCAATTTAAAAATGCAGTGGCAAGAAATCATGTTTCTGATGTGTCGAATATTCAATCATCTATTTTAAAAAATTTTTTAAATAGTATATATATAATATATAATATAATACAATATAATACAA
>JBAGKK010026847.1:0-11153 GCA_037177015.1 Euceroptres primus
ATGAAAAATACTACAAGTAAAAAATTATAACCAGACCATTTAACAGTGCTCAAAATTTGGTGGAGCCACCTTAAATAATTTCATATACTATTTTAAATTTAAGATACACTTATATTAATTGTTTCTTGAATAAGACTTATATTAGACTCTTATATTAATTTCAATTTCATAAACTAAAATGTTTGAAATTTCATATAGATTTGTATATAAAAATGACAATCTAATCATTTTTTTCTGTATAGTACAGAATGTTGATTTCATTTTTCTAATATTCGAGGTATAACATAAGTACATAAAATTTAACATGAAATATATAGACTTTCAGTATAAAAAAATTTCTCTGAAAAAAAAATTTAAAGTTATATATTTTTTAAAAGATAAGTTAAGAAATTAAAAATTACAAATTTCTTGAACCTGAAAACAATTTACCGATGTCACTCGACCCTGTATAATAAGCTTGACCAAGATTTTTGCATCCAAATTCAAAATGCCTATTTAGTCGAAAGGTTTAATTGTTAGGTATGCGATTCATTATTTGTATAGGTTCAGTTTCGAAGCCCCACAGTTTTAGAATTTTTAATAGAGTTTAGCGTGTGTATATGTGTAATGATCTTGAGTATAATTTGCAATGAAAGTATTTATTCATAGTCATTAAAACTTACTACTTTTCCTTGTTCAAACAACAAATTAAATTAGTCAAAGTAATTAATTTCCTAGTTATTTTAACCTTGATTTTAACTACAGTAAGAGCTATCTTTCCTTTTTAAAAGAACTAATGATATTAGTCAAAGTAACTACTTTCCTTGTTATTTTAACTAGAGTTGGACATTTACAGGAGTTGGACATTGTTATTTTAACGAGGACTGTTCAGATAACTTGTCTCCTAAACATGCAAAATAGTTAGATTCTTGCACACGGGACCAAAGGATTTTTTCCCTTGTGACTGCAGTCACATAGAGCGCAAAAAAGAAACTTTTACAGTATTCTTAAAAAATGTTATCTCTACTCTACCCGAAGTAGAAATTGACTAAGGGGCTACGTGTGGTGCAAATCTGGATGTTCTATCTCCTGCATGGGGCACACATGAAAGCCATATATGGCGCTCGCGAGTTTTGAAACCAGGCATACATGTGGCCCAGGGAAAAATATCCAGGGAAGAGTAATTATCACGCACAGAAAGCTTTCTCGAGGTTCTGACCTAGTTTAGGGTATTGTCAATACTTTTCCGCATCCAAATATTGAAAATTGAGAACAGGAGACGTACCGATGACTTCCGAATGTTACACGAGGTGAGTAACGACATGATCTTCGAGGTATTATTTCTGAAAAAGAAATCTACAGGAAGTCTCCTAGGAACTGATATCCTGGGTCACCAACTTCAATCTCAAATACAGTCGCGATGGTCCCTGCGCATCAGGTAATACATCAGGTGCCTAAGCTAATGTTCCACAGGAAGTCTTCTAGTAATTGACAGCCTGGATCACCAATTTCGACCCCAAATACAGTCGCGATGATTCCAGTACCAGTACCAGGTTTTGCACTAGGAGCCTGAAATAGAAATCTACAGTAAGTCTCCTAGGAATTAAAATCCAGGATCACCAGCGTAGACACTAAATACGGTTGCGATTATTCCTATGCATCGGTTATTGCACCCGTATAGAAATCAGCCTGGTTGTGGTCTGGGATGTGACGCCGAGCTGAGGTATCGCAAAGGGTTAGCGTAAATTTTTTGCATTCCTGCCTCTTAACATTACACTCTTTTATTTTAGTTAAACCGTATTGTAAAAATGATACATTTTTCAGTTTGAAAGATAGAGCCATTTTGTAATAAAACAATGTTGTCAGGAGATTTGACAGTTAATGTGCTCTGCTTGTACATTAATTTTGATATTCCAGATTGTGCAAGTTAATAATTTGAGAAGCTGGACCGTAAAATTCCTTAGACGCAACAAAGAAACTTCTTAAATATGTTTTGGCATGTTCGTTATACTATTGGCGAGATTTTAAGTACACAGTATTCTGCAAGCAACGTGAAGAAGTAGAAAATGCTCAAACATATTGACACTTTTCAAAATATTTCGCAGAACAATTGGTCCACAATACAAAATAAAAAATCTAAGTTCTGTTGCTTTTCAAAATGATAAATGTTTTCTAGATCTAGGTTTCCTTTGAAATTCACAAGGGACTTGTACCTTTAGTAAATTAATTCGCCTAGATAGTTTGTCAATTTGCATCCTTTCGAGTTTAGCATTTAGATCTGAGCCTGTAGTCCAAAATGTAAGAAGCTTCTTTATTATTCCAAGAAAGAAAAGATGCATAAAACCAGAAAACCATGTTAATGGGAGGTATTCGAATGGTAATAGTGCGTTGTAGTGTTTAGGATCAAGATGCACAAACCAGAAAACCATGTTAATGGGAGGTATTATTCTTTCCAATGGTGACAGTCCGTTGTGGCTCAAACCGCTCTAAATAGAGGTATTCCATCAGCATTTATTATTAACCATATTACATCTGAAACATGTTCGTCAATATTAATGCATTTTTTGAAACCTTTTTTAATTCCAAAATATGCGAAGCACCCTTTTGTATCATTCTCATCGTCTAATGTTATTATTGTGTAGCGTGCAGATGATGTTTTGAGAAAAGTTTTCATAAAATTCTTTTTTCTCATCTTTGATTTCGCTGACTGTTTCTTAAACAGAACTTCCTTTAAATTTTCTAATTCAACAGTATTTTTTTCATCACTATTAATTTTTTCATCAGTAATTTCAAATTCATTATATTCTTCTTTGCCATCTTCGATTTCGCTAACTGTTCCTTGGATAGAACTACTTTCTTCGAGTTTTTAAAAATTTATTAAACGTGTTTCATCTATAAAAAAAAACTTATTGAGTACTGCAAAATTAGCTAAGTGATAATAAAAAGAACTAGCAAAAATGGGTACGTTATTTGTAAATAGATAGATAAAAAATATTTATGAAAAACTTTGAGAATGAAAAAATGATACTATTATCATCGAATTGCGGGAGCAGTTTTAAACTTCAAAACAATTCATTAAATTATATATTTTTGTAATAGACATTTTTATGTCATAAAAAGTTTCAGAGTAAGAAAGCCTAAGCATGTTCAGATTTTGTTAAAACTTTCTTGAATTTTAAGCATGTTTTTACATAGTTGAAAAACTTTATTTAGAAAAAAATAGAATAATCCATTATAACCCTAGAAATAAGAATTTGAATAATATATTATTCTTTCTCTCAGAAACATTTTGGCAAAAGATTTCATTATAAAATTTCGCAGCAATTCTGCTTAAAATTCAAGAAAGTTTTAACAAAATCTGAACATGTTTATGCTTTCTTACTTTGAAACATTTTATGACTTAAAAAATGTCTATTACAAAAATATATAATTTAGCGACATGTTTTGAAGTTTGAAACTGCTTCCGCAACTCCATAATAATATTATCATTTTTTCATTCTCAAAGGTTTTCATAAATATTTTTTATCTACCTATTTACATATAACGTACCCATTTTCGCTGCTTCTTTCTTTCCTCGATAATACAACCTCCTTTTATTTGCCATTTTTTGAAACTATTCACTGGGAAAATAGAACCACAAATTCACTAATGACGTATAAAAGTGTAATAATTAATGGTGCAAAACTTACATTAATTAATATTTTTTGTTTAAAGCGTCAAAACGTGTAGTTAATTTTGACTGTCTACACGAAGAAAAATGGAAGGTCAATCTGAACGTCTAGAGTCTAGAGGGTCGGACTGACTATATTTGAGGGTCAACTATAGGACAGCTTTCTGGACTCTGGAGAGTCAAAAAAAGATGGTCGACTCGATCATCTCAGAGGGTCGGCTCGATTATCTCAGAGGATCGAGTTGTTCATCCCAGAGGTTCAACTCCGCCATCCCAGAAGGTCGACTCGATAATCTCAGAGAGTAAACTCAACCGTCTGAGAGGTTCAGCTCGATTATCCTAAATAGTCGTTTTGATCATCTCAGAGGGTCGACTCGATTATCCCAGAAAGTTGATTCGATTATCTCAGATGCTTAAATCAATCATCCCGGAGGGTCGACTTGAATATATAAAATGGTCAAACTGACTATCTTCGACAGGGTAAGAGCACTAGTGATTAGCACTGGCGATAGTCGGAGGGACCCCTCCTAATTTGTTTTAAGCTACAGAAAAATGAATATTTTTAACGTATTTCCAATTACTGTCATGGGAGCAAAATATGATATATAAATATTTTCATTTTCCTATAGCTTAAAGCAAATTAGAGGGTGCTGATGACTGGCGCCAATGTCAATCACTGTTGCACATACCCTATTCAAATATATCTCTCTTTCTTGTTTCTATATACACTCGTCGCTGAATCGAAAGCCCCTGAATCGAGCACCACCTTCATGGTCGTTCACGCTTCGTTGATTCTGTCCCCCGCCCCTGAGCGTCCCGCGACGGCGCCTTCGCTCGAGCAGTCAAGGCCGCCAGACGTTGTTTACATCACGACTCTCTGGGCATTTACTTTTGTACGTTCAGAGACTATAGACGCGGTCCTGAATGTTGACATAAGACTGTTCGCTCGAAAGCTTTGAATCGAGAACCGTCTACCCCCGAGCCCGGTTCTTGATTCAGAGACGAGTGTACAAGAGAATAAAAACTTAAATTACTTGTTTTTGACCCATGAAACTCTATACGTAAATTACTACTCTCATTTCATCCTTACATTCTGAAAAAAATTTTTTTGTTATGTAATTGGATAACAGGGTATTTTCTGAAGAGGGAATTTTGATAATATTAAATGCGTTAAGTCAATCATATGACAATGTCGGATTACATTCCATTAAATTTTGTATGGGGAAATTTTGATACAATTAAATGCGTTAAAACAACAATCTCGGGTTACATTCCATTAAATTTTGTATGAGGAAATTTGTAAATGTGTTAAATCGATCATACAACAATGTCGGATTATATTTCATTAAATTTTGTATGAGGAACTTTTGATACAAATACATGCGTTAAATTGATCATCTAACAATGTCGAATTACATTAAATCTTGTATAAGGAAATTTTTAAGTGCGTTAAATCGAGCATATAACAATGTCTAATTACATTATATTTTGTATGAGCAAATTTTGATACAATTAAATGCGTTAAATTGATCACCTAACAATGTCGAATTACATTAAATATTGTATGAGGAAATTTTGATACAATTAAATGTGTTAAATCGATCTTGATTGAAATCTGATGAAATCTGATTCTAATTAATGAAATAAATACAAATTGATTATGAAATGAAAATGAAATCAGATTTATCAGGAATACAAATTGATTATGAAAATGAAACTAATTTTAAGAAATGTACCAATTGGTTTGTTATTCAGTTTCTTCATTGATTCAATGTTCAATAAAAGTTACGGAACGTTACCTCTCCCCTTTTTAGTAATCAAGCATGAGGATGAAATAATCATGCTTGATTTATTGATTTACTATTGACACTCAGGAGGCATCACGTTCGGTGTTTTGAGTCAGTACTTTAAAATTAGGTAAAAAAAAATTATTATTTGAAGCGAATCGTAGTGCTGTGAGCGGTAAAGGGAGTTAAAGTTTTTTGTTGATATTTAAAATTTCTGTTTTGTTTATGTGAGATAAAGACATGATTTCATTAGATAATACTTTAATTTTTGTTTTTGGTTCGAGTTTGGGTTCGAGGTAAAGGCGGGTGTTGTAAAGGAAAGGTTGGTTTCGAAAAAGGATCTCTGGAGGGACGTGTTTACTGGTTCCTGTATATAGTAAGATACTTATCAAAGTTTTAATTCGTTGGTTGTTCATGGTGCTTCTCAACTTCTGGATCCTATAACAAAAAAACGTGTATTAGAAAGGTGATCGTTTTTTTTTTTGCTTAAACTACATTAATTGTGAATATAGAAAAAAATTTTAATAATAGAAACTTGTCATGTTTCCCAAAACTGTTTATCATTTATTGCTTAGTTAGAGTTTAGGAATATTGATTTTACTTTCAATGTTTTGAATTAGAGCTTTTACTGTAAGGATAATATTCCTACTTATTTCCTGGTTCTAGAATGTTTTCTTTTCAACTTAAAATGTTGCAGTTATTTTTATTGTAAATTTTGTTTACAAATATGGCCATAAAGCAAGTTTATTGGTGTGAGTAATCTATTTATAATTTAATCTGAAAAGTGTAAAATTGTATATTATATTTTATATTTCTCTTTTATATTTCTTCTGATTGTTCTCAAGGTATTCGAGATTGTTCTCAAGGTATTCGAGATAATTTAAGTCTATTTATGTCGATCGGAGATAATATCTTCTTCTGATTCCGATTTATTGTAGAATTTCTGATTTGTTCTTTTTCTCTGAGATTGGTTTGCGACTTGTTAACTTATTTCCTTTTTGGGTCTGCCTCGTTTTCTCTTCAAAGGAGAAGACATTACTTTTGGTTTTTGATTGGAGGTCTTTTTTGGTCTACCTCGTTTTTTCTTTACCTGATATTCTTCTTCTTCCTTTCTACTTTCTGTACTGGAATCTGGTTCTATGATTTCTTCTTCTTGACTTCTGTGATTTATGGGATTTCTAGGATTTTCTTGAGTTTCTTGTTTCGTAGTAATATCTTGTTTTTTCATTTGTCCGCGTGTCATCATAGCATTCCAATTTATCGTGGAATTATTAGATTTGAACCCTCTAAGGTTGATTCTCTGTGATTGCTTGAGTTATGTATAAATTTATTTATTACACTCCTGAGATTTCTGACGAGATCCAATATCTCTTCGTGAATTACATGATTTGTCTTATCATTGCTTACAGAATTCTTGATATGGTTTAAACATACTGTGTGATTTATTTCTTCTAAACTTTGAATTTCTTCATCTTTTATCTTATTTACGGAATCAGTGTAGGTTTCAGTGATTGTACTTTGAATATTTGTTTCTTTGATTTTTAGCTTTGCTGAATCTGGATTCTCTGTGTCCTCAATCGGGTTTCTAGACAAGGCGTCGGCATTAACATTAGTCTTACCTGCTTTATATACGACGTCAAAGTCGTATTCGGCTAATTTTAGTTTCCACCTGGTTACTCGAGAACAGGGGTCTTTGGAATTCTGGAACCATACGAGTGTTTTGTGATCTATTACCAAAGTAAATTTTCTCCCATAGAGGTAAGGGCGAAAATATTGAACACAATAAATAATTGCCAATGCTTCCTTTTCGTAAGTATCATATTTTCTTTCATTGTCATTAAGTGTTCGCGAAGTATAGGCTATGGGATAGTCTTTTCCTATTTTTCCCTGTGATAGAATTCCTCCTATTGCATAACTTGAAGCGTCTGTGGTTAATATACAGGGTTGCGAAAAATCCGGGCGACCTAGAAGAGGTTCTTCATAAAGCTTATCTTTTAAAGTGTCAAATGTTTCTTGTTGTCTTTCAGTCCACATGAATGGTGTGTCCTTTTTTAATAATTGATTTAAAGGGCCTGCGATTTTTGAAAACTTATCGATCGACCGGCTAATTCTAAAAATTGCTTTATGTTTATCAGGTTTTTTGGAATAGGAAATCTCTTAACTGCTTCTAATTTTTTGGAGTCAGGTCTTACTCTATTTTGATCGACAATGTGGTGTGGTGTTTGCATAGATAACAATGTCATCTAAGTAAACAAATAGTTCTGATCTTTGGAACCCTAGTAATACCTGATCAATTAATCTTTGAAAAGTCCTTGGAGAATTTTTCTATCCGAACGGCATGCGGTCAAACTCATGGCCGTAAGGGGTAGAAAATGCAGTTTTATGTGCGTCGTGTGGGTCCATTTTTATTTGGAGAAACCCAGATGCTAAATCAAACACGGAGAAATACTGAGCATTTGACAATTGTTATAGAACATCAATAATATTCGGTAACGGATATAAATCTCCTATTTTTTCCCATTTAATTTACGAAAATCTAATACAATTCTTCATTGCCTATTTCCGTGCAAATCTAACTTCTTTGGAACTATCCACACTGGAGTGTTATACGGGGACATGGAGGGTTTTATTATTTTGTTTTTTTAAAGCTCATCAACCTGGCGTGTTATCTCTTCTTCGTGTGCAGGGGGGAATCGGTACTGTCGTGCTGATACGGGTTCGTCGTCCGTAGTATGTATTTTATGTTCAAGGACTTTCGTTGTACCTAAATATTCTCCTGGAATATTGGTTACTAATTATTTATTTATTATTTATTTAAATAATCTAATCTAAGTAACTTCTTTATCTGTTTAATTCTTTCATTGCCAGTGATGTTGAGAAATCTATAAATTTGATCCAATTTTGTGTTTTCTAAATTTAAAAAGTCATCTAGTAGTTAATCTATAGGATCTCCGGAATTAATTTTAAGTTGTTGAGATACATTTAATTGTTGCTTATTATCAATGATTGTTGTTTCTTCTTGAATATCGAAATCTTCTAATTCTACTTTGGGTATTAGTATGTTCATAGATTGTGAACAGATGTTAGCTATTTTCAAATATGCACGACCATTACTGTTCGTTACTATTGCATTTTCTAATAAAATCCAGTTTCCTACTGTTAATTGTGGTACACATCCCATAGTTTTATCTTTATTTGTAATGTTTACATAAATATCTGATATATAGATCTAGCAGGGACAGTGATATAATATTGAGATTCGAATGGAAAATGCTGTTCGTTTATTTCTAATCGTTTTTCCGCGTAATTAATTTTTACGTTATTTTTCTTAAAAAATTCTTTCCCTAATACTCCATCGTGTTCCATAGGTACTTCGTTAGGGATTAGATTAAAAGTGGTGGCGAATCCAAATACGTCAATAGTTACTTGTCCTAAGGTGAACACCGAAAGTTCATTACTTCCCATTAGTCTTAAACATTCATCTTCGTTTATTGGTATACCTGATTGTATTATTTTAATTTTTAGTAAATTTGGCCTTGCACCAGTATCGATCATCATGCTGGCGATATTTTTTAATTATTTTGCTGTTATTTTAATGTGTGGAATTGTCCTACTAATACTCAAGTTAATTCTTTCGGTTTTTTGCGAATTTTTATGTTCTTTTTTAATATTAGATGCGTCTAGATGAGAAGCGCTTGAAGAAAGGGAACAAAAGTGGAGAAAAAGCGAGGCAGGGGAAGCATTGCAAGTGGTCCGTGGCCATCCCTGGCTAGATTATGTTCTCGGCCTCCCTCGGGGCATCGTGCTGGGGGAGGGGGTTCTCGTTTCCCGAAATTTGTTGCTGTATTTGGTTTTGTTGAGAGTTTTCATTATTAAACATTCTTTTACGACAATCTCTTATCATATGCCCAGGGTTTTTGCAGTAATGGCATGTTACATTTTGATTATCTGGTTGGTTAGGATTTGAATTTGGAAAAAGTTTTTGATCCTGTTGGTGTGGGGTTTGATATTGAGGATTTTAATATTGAGACTTTTGATTTTGATATTGAAAATTATGATTTTGATATCGAGGATTTTGATTTTGATATTGGGGATCTTGATTTCGAAATTGAACTTCAGAATTCCATGGGCTCTAGGTTGATTTTGATACTGAGGACTTTGATTTTGATATCGGGGATTTTTGTTTTGTTATTGGGGATCTTGATTTCGAAATTGAACTTCAGAATTCCATGGGCGACTTCTAGGTTGATTTTTATACTGAGGATTTTGATTTTGATATTGGGAACTTTGGTTTTGAAATTGAACTTCAGAATTCCATGAGCGACTTCTAGGTTGATTTTGATAATGATTTTGTTGATTTTGAAATTGTCGTGAGTTTAGTGGGTTCCTGTTATTTTGCGTTGGGTAAATGAATTACTTGTATTATGTTGCCTTTGAGTGTTTGACATAAATTTATTTAGTTGAAGAATACTGATGCTACATGACCTCTTTTTCCGCAAATTTGGCAAATTGCGATTTCTCCTTGCGTTATATTAATTTTACTGGTTCTAGCAAAATCTCGGTTATTTCTATGGTAATTATAGGTTTCATTTTTTATCAAATTCCCCTTTCGAAGTTCATTACGAGCTGCCAGATTTCTTTCTACTTCCAAAGCTTTGTCTGTCATTCCTGAGAACGTATTAGATTCTCCCTTTCTAATTCGGGTCTTAGCCCTCGTACAAAACATTGAATTGCTGAACTTTCTAAATCTTTTTGAAATTTTTCATCTATTTTATTTTGATTGCTCATTTGGTGGGCTTCTAAAATTCTGTAAGTAGCTTCTAGGATTCGAGAGGCATAAGGCAAAACATTCTCATTTTCCCACATATATACAAGTTCTCCTTGTAGTTGATATATAGATTTTGACGGTACATAAATTTGCTTAAGCCTTTCTACTAACTGATCGACAGTGTTATAACTATTCCTAAGAATACTTTCCCTAGCTTCTCTCGTGATTCTGCTGCAAATTAACTTTACTAAATTACTTTCAATTAAGGGTCATTTGGTAGCATAGATTTTGCTTCTTCGCATCCTTCAATAAAATTAGATAGGGGGATGTTTTTTCCGTCAAATAAGGGAACTGTTTCGAGAGCATCTCGGAGTGAAACTTGCTGATTATTTGGAATACTCATTATGGGAAAATTGTTAACTGGGTTATTAACTAGGTTATTCTCTAAACTTAAGCCTGGGTTTACAACTGAATGTTCGGAGGGATTGCTGACGTTGTCTTGAATATTATTAAGACTAATTAATAATGAATCTGCTGTTGAATTTCTTCTTAGTCCTTCTTTTATATGAGAAGTATTAAGATTTTCAAAATTTGGTAGGTTTAAAGGTGTATTTGTTATAGTAGTTTCGTTTCGCTTTTGGTTGGAGATTTTCGCAAATGGTAGAATTAATTTGATCGTTAAATGACAAGCTAGTGGAACTAAATATTGAGTCTTTCGAGTTTTCTGCGGCCACGGTTTGACTAAGACTATCATTGTTACCAAGGGTTTTTGAATATTCTTTGCCTATTGGACTATGAGAATTTTTGTTGACGTAATTATTTTAAATTTAACTGGTTTCATTTTCATTTCAAACATTGTTTTAATAAATTCTGATTTTCTTTTGTTTTGGACCGAGTTAAGTGCAAATTTTCAACTGATTTCTTTATATTTGGGTCAGACATTGGGGTA
>JBAGKK010026858.1:0-11151 GCA_037177015.1 Euceroptres primus
CAATATTTTAGAACAAATTTGAGTTTAATACGAAATCAAAGAAAGGTTTCGTACATTTGAACTTTCAAAACTTCAAGTACATTATTCTGAAGTGTTTTAGAATTTCCAGAATCCAGCAGAATCCTTTAGAACCCTCTCTAAAGTCTACAAAAGATTCTAATAATCGTGAAGAATCTTCTAGACTGCTTTCAGAATCTTCCTAAAATTCTGTAGACTTTTTGAGTCTTCAGAAAAAAGTCTGGAAGAGACTAGAAGATTTTAGAACTCTATGGAAGATTCTAAAACACTCAAAAATCTAGATTGTAGAGAATTTTTTTGGAATTTCGAAAGATTAAATGAATCTACAAGTTTATGGAAAATAAAAAATATTTTAGAAGATTTTAAAAGTTGGTTGAAAAGTCCAAAATGCGTGAAGGTTTTTAGAAAATTCTAGAGCATTCCAAAGATTCTAAAAGTTTAGAAATTTTAGGAGTGTTTTGTTAGCTTCTAGATAGGAATCTAAGATTTTTGAGGATTTTTTAAGATTTTAAAGAATTGTAGCTTCCTTGGTATTTAAAAAAAAAGTTCCTTCCTTTTTTTAAAATCCCCTTTTTCGAAAAGCATGGTGTTTAGCGGACCAGGAAATCGGGAAAAACCGAGAAAAACCCGAGATTTTTATTTTACCGGGAAATAACCGGAGAAAACCCGGGAATTTTATTTAGGATCGGCATTATACTTATATATATTTTTTTATTCTTTAGATTTCAATAGCATTTAAGCAACTACGTGTGATTCCATTAAAAAATATTTATTTTACGTGTTACGAAAGTTTTAAGATATGTACTTGCGATTAATGTTTATCACTTCAGTCTGTGATTAAACATAAGTTTGGCAGGTGTGAATAAATAATTATTTTCTTTACGATATAAATTTTGTATACTTATATTATGTTAAAATTCCCATTTCCATGTATACTTTCACTTTCCAAAATCTCAAAAAGACATTTTTAACTTGATCGGGGGAAAAAAATTAACCGGGAAAAAACCGGAAAAACGCCGGGAATTTTAAATGGCCTGATCACTAGACACCCTGAAAAATAAATCTATTTTCCTTAAAATTGAACTACTGGATCATTGTGATCCCTGTATTATATAATTATAATTATAACGGCAGATAACGGTCAGGGAAAATGAAAAATTGATCAGGGAAAGTCAGGGAATTTTAAAATTGGAATTTTGTAGCAACCTGTACTAAAATCAGGAGAAATCGTTTATGAATTGTCTTAGTAAGCTTTTGTAGAAAACTGCATATTTACCTAATAAGGTTTATTAATAAATACCTTTAGTTAGTTTACTAAATGAATTTGTAGTTTTTTACTGAAAAATTGAAATCTTTTTATTAAAGATTAGTAGACGCTTACTAAGTAATAACTTAGCAGAAAACTACTAATTCTTCTTAGACAATATTTTCTTTAAAAAATACTTTATTGAGCTTATACAGATAAATACAGTTAGCTAAACTCAAGAATTTCATAAATCGTATAATATACATTTTATATGGTTTATTTGTATAAATAATTGTATAATTTATGTCTTTTGTACAGGTTCAAGAAAAAGAGATTTTTTCCATGAAAGTTTTTGGTAATAATTGAAAAGTGATACCTGAAAAAATTTATTTTTCACATAGAAAACCTGGAAAAGTTCTGGATTTTTTTAAAGGAGAAACACTAGGTATCCTGTTTTAATAAACATTACACGAAATTTTTAAAATTTGTGGCCTATCCTAGAGTCTAGCACAGTCAAGTAAATTTTCAAGTACTTGTTTTTGTCATATAAATAAACAATTAATAGGAAATGCCTTTCTTCATTTATAAAGGAAAGATAGAAATGACAAAAATATTTTCTGTGTCAATCAAATTATGATTGAATAAAAAATATTTTGAACAATGATAATTATAGATTGGCACAAAGGAACATTCTTTCATTGACAAAGGAGTAATTGATTCAGCGGTATTTCTTCTGAGAATGGTTCTCATCTTTCTCATCATTTTCGTAATTTATGGGACTCGCATCACTCAGAGGAAAACGAAAGTTCATTAACCACGTTAACGAGGAGAATGTGGGAAAAATGGGTTGCGATAAGGCTACTTAAAGCAGCTTGAGTAGAGCTATTTACTTTGAGAAAGCTTCATTTATCAGAAACCATTATCATAATTATAAATTTGGAGAGACGGGTGATCGCACCTAGTAGAATAGTTTTATTATTTTAAAAAGTCTTGGAGAGAGAGCTACAATCATCGTTCAGTGGATCCGTTCCTATACTCACACTTTCGTTATTTATCTCTTTTTTCTCCAATCTTCAGATGGTTATCACGACAGGAGCGGTTTCCGGCGGGAAAGCGTCGCAAAGAGCTGAGAGACTCGGATCTCGGAGAAGGTTGTCTCAAGTCTTAAGACTCTTAAAAGGTGGGAGACGGCCTCCAGTCTCAAGGGCACGTGTAAGTGCATCAAGGTCCACGAATGGACTGCAGTCAACTCTCAAGCACCAGCTCTCAAGCCCACTATCACCCTATGCAGTTTGCAATCGAGTGGGCGAGGCAGACACTAGGCTCTTGATTTCATATATACAATTCCCGATTTGGAAAGCCTTATCATTTTTGGATAAGGACAAGGTGGTTACTTGGACCATGATCATAAAATTTTGGTTTCTTATCAAGTATTTCAAGTGTAGGAGGTTGTAAAAATTTGTAAAAATTCGAAAAAATAGCTTTTTATTTTACAGTATATGTTATGATTTCAACAAGATAGTAAAACAGGAGATAACTAATATTAAGCTTTGTTTAGGAGCGTATGAACATTCGCCAAATTACATTTTCCCTAACCTTTATTTTACCTAAATTCATTTAACCGAAAAAGAATTTACTATAATTTTTATTTTTTCTACTTATCAATGTACCTAAGTTTTATTTTTCCGAATTATCATTTGTCACAACTTTTATTTTTCCAAATAACGATCTGCCATAATTTTTATTTTTCCGAATTACTGTTTTCCATAATTTCTATTCTTCCGAATTACCATTTGTCATCATTTTTATTCTTCCGAATTACCATTAGACATAATTTTTATTCTTCCGATTTACCATTGGCTATCATTTTTATTCTTCCGAATTACCATTGGCCATAATTTTTATTCTTCCGAATTACCATTGGACATAATTTTTATTTTTTTGCATTACCTTTGGTCATAATTTGTATTCTTCCGAATTACCGTTTGTCATACTTTTTATTCATCCAAATTACTATTTGCTATAATTTTTATTTTTACGAATTACTTTTTGTCATAATTTTCATTTTTCCGAATTACTCTTTGCCATAATTTTTATTCTTCCGAATTACTATTTTTCATAATTTTTATTCTTCCGAATTACCATTTGACATAATTTTTAATCTTCCGAATTATCATTTGCCGTAATTGTTATTTTTTCGAATTACCGTTTTTCATAATTTTTATTTTCCCGAATTACCATTTGACATAATTTTTAATCTTCCGAATTACCATTTGTCGTAATTGTTATTTTTCCAAATTACCGTTTTTAATCATTTTTATTTCTCCGAATTACCATTTGTCATAAATTTCATTCGTTCTAATTTGCATTTAACCTAATTTCTATTTTCCCGAATCACCCTGTGCCATAATGTGCATGTAACATAAATTTTATTCTTCATAACGGAAGTTCCAATTAGTGAAGTTGGCGCTGCATAAAATCGGCGCGAAATTTAAATTGTACCAATTGCACATACTTTATCTGAATTTCGATTAGTCAAATTAAAATTTCGCGCCTATTTTGAGCAGCACCAGCTTCACCAACCGGAACTTCCGTTATGAAGAATAAAATTTATGTTACATGCACAGTATGACACACAGTGATTCTGGAAAATAGAAATTAGGACGAATGAAATTTATGACAACTGGTAATTCGGAAAAATAAAAATTATGAAAAACGGTAATTTGGAAAAATAAAAAAATTAGGGCATATGGTAATTCGGAAGACTAAAAATTATGACAAATGGTAATCGGAAGAATGAAAATTATTATAGATAGTTATTCGGAAAAATAAAAATTAGGGCGGATGATAATTCGGAAAAATGAAATTTAGGTACATTGACAATTAGGATAAATAAAAAATATATTAATTTATTTTTCAGTCAAACGAATTTAGGTAAAATAATCATTAGGAAAAATAGAATTTGGGGAATATTCATGCTCCCCCCTTTTTTATAGCACAGGAGAGTCGAGTGTACTGGATACGATTATGGTCTGAGTAACTGTCCGAAAAAATGACCCTATACCCCCATATCACGGAATATTCTGTTCACATTCCCGGAATATTCCATTCGGATATTCTCGGAATATTCTATTCGGATATTCTCAGGGAATATTCCATTCGGATATTCTCAGGAAATATTCCAACAATTTTGCAGGAATCTTAAAATGTCCTACATCTGAAATATTCCCGGGGAATGTTTCGGGCATATTCCTGCGGTATATTGGAATATGACTCTGAATGTGTTCTGATTGTTCCTGTAGAATATTCTCGGAACATTGCCCTGGAAGTGTCTTAAATGTTCCCGCGGAATATTCCTGGACCATTGCCCCGAAAGTACCCTAAATTTTCCTGTGGAATATTCCTGGAAAATTGCCCCGAAAGTGCCCTGAATGTTCCTATGGAATATTCCTGGAAAATTGGCTTGAAAGTGCTCTGAATGTTCCTATGGAATATTCCCGGATCATTGTCCCGAAAGAAACTAGAAAATTTTTAAAAAATATATATTTTTAACAGTACTACACCTAACTATGAGACTAAATTAAAAAAATCGATTATTGCTCCGTGGGAATTTTTTTTTATCTACATACAGGACGTAATTCTTAAATAGATACATAAAATTTGTACAATATCGGCATTTAAATTTTTTTTAAAAACCATTCTTTTATGTTGTGTCGTCGAGAATTAAACAAAGGCATTTTTTTATTATAATGGTGTTACAATTTAAATTGAAGATGAATCACAATCGACAATAAGGTATGACAATTCGACATTTCAATTACTTAAACACTAAAATTCTAAAGATTGGTCGAAACATCCTTAAATTGCCCTTTTTATAGCGAATTCGTAGAACACATTTCATTCGATTAATTCCGAAAAATTATGCATATTGTATTTGAGACGAATATCCCTAGTTGGCAGCTCCTAAAAATTCCTTAATTTCTAAAGTAAATAAATAACTGTTCAATTCCAATTTGGCAGTATATTAGTAAAGTGTAGGCGTAAGAGAATAAGATGCAATTGAATTCAACATTAATTTAACTCTTTAACGGCCAACTTAAAACCCATTAAATAAAAATTCTGAAAAAATTCAAGAATAATGTATGGTTATTTTCTGATCGATTTTTGTAAAAAAAATTTTCAAAGTTCATTTTTTAAATTTTTTCGGTTTCTATTAAGTATACGATAACTTATAACCACTTTTCGAGATGCGGAATAGTCCACTTTGATCTAATCCACGCATTTATTTTGCAGAATTCTAAGCTTATTAAATGAAAATTCAAAAAAAATTCGAAAATAGTAGGTGGAACGTATATGTCCCACTGGTCGTTAAAGGGTTAAAATATTTCATATTATTATTATAGTTAATATTATTATTATATTTAGGAACATAATTGAATTTCACAGAAATTGTAATAGTAAAAATTATATTCCAAACCTATTACGATTATTATGATATTACTGATACCTTTTTAATTTTATATACACCTAGTTACAGATATAATACATTTTCTCCTTGAGATCCTCTGATGTTGAATTTTTAAAATTCATCTATTATATTTTTAGAAGATATTCAAAGATGATAACTTTCAGGAAATATAATTTCCTCAATTTCGAAAGTACTTCTGTAAGAAATTAACGTATAATTTAATTTTAAAAACGTTATAACTCCAAAAAAAGCTGTTATACAAAAATAAATGCGAGACTAAATTAATAATGAACAAATTAAAATGTAAAAAGAGCGACTCACGAGAGCGAATAATTTATGTAAAGTCTATTCCGATATTTTTAAAAAAGATATCCAGGTTATTCAAAAATACTTCTGTAAGAAATTAACGAGAAAGTTAATTTTGAAAACGTTATAACTCCGAAAAAAGCTGTTGTACAAAAAATAAATGCGAGACCAAATTCATAATGAACAAATTAAAATGAAGAAAGAGCGACTCAACAGAACGAATAATTTATGTAAAGTTTATTCCGGTATTGTTTAAAAAGACATCCAGATTATGCATCCTCTGAGAATATTAGAGATATTAGAATGAGATTTGCATGTTGTGTTCTATTTAAAATTTTTTGTCGACATTCTTCTTTCTTGATCTATTCTATGACTATCATTTTCTGCAAATTTATTATATAACTGAAACGATAATTGTATACAATAGATTAAAAAAGAAATGATAACATTATATCTAAATGAGTTGTATTGATAATTACGACAGAAAATGAATGAAGTAAACTGTTGGAATAATTTAAAGTTCTTCTCTTTGAAAAAATAGTGTTCGTTTATTGCTCACTTCATTATTTTTTAGCTGCAAATTTTTTTGTCTTTAAAAAGAACGTATATTTTTTATAATTTACAGAAAGTTATTACCTTTGGAGAAATTAAAACAGACTTCATTATGTGTCAAATACTCAAGTTTCTGGTCGATATTTTTCTTGGTCTATTCTAAGGCCACCTGTAAATTAGACCAATGAATTGAAATTTATCAAAAGTTGTTATATTTCTTACAGACGCTTTTGTAATTATGTTTTTATCTTGAGGAAGACCCAAAAACGGGTCGAAACGTCGATTTACTATGTAATTAAATAAACATATATATATTGAACGTATGACCAAAATAAGTTCTCTGTCTCTATAAAGGAGATATATCCACATCAATATAACGTTCAAAGAAAGGTTTAAATTTGAGGCATCTGTCTGGAATTTTTGGAATTATAAAAAACTTGAAACAGAACACAACACGCAGGTATCATTCTGATATCTCCAATATCCTCAGAGATTACATAGCCTGGACATCTTTCTAAACATTATAAGAATAAACTTCGTATAAATTATTCGTTCAGGTGGGCCACTCTTTTCTGATTTTAATTATTTTATCATTAATTTAGCATAGTATTATTTTGGTATTTTGTAATAACTTTTTTTGGAATTCAACACTGTGGACATATTTTTATCTGTTATATAATATATTTTATATTAATTTTAGAAGAGACTGTAAAAGTCTTAATTAAGAAATAATGGTTTGAAAATTGAAATAAATATCAATTTTTTACAGAAACGCTTTTGAAACTGGGGAACTATTATATCCTGGGAGCCTTAATGATTGATATTCGATATAATTTGAAAATATAAGTTGAATTTTTTAATTGACATTAGATGAACTTAACTGAAGGAAAGAAGATTTTATGTTTACTTTTTTTAGGAGTATACAAAATTAAAAAGGTATAAATTAGCAATAATATTTCATACCGTTATAGGTTTGGAGTTTAACTTTTGATAATAATGGTGTTAAATTAAAATTTTATTTTTTAAATAATGCTTCATTTAATTCACACCTTATCCTCTTACACCTTTCCTTCTCGTGTTTTAAAACAATATTTGATTATTTCAGAAGATGTTCAAGTTGTCTACTAGCGAAATTAAATATATTTGATTATACTTGCAAACTAAAATTTAATAATTATTCTTTGGCTTTAGAAATTGAGGAATTTTTTAGAGCTGAAAATAACTTAGGAAAATCTCAACCACAAATATCAGAGATGTAAAGCGAAGTTTTTGAAATTAATTGTCTCACCTGTGTCTAATGAATTCGCCATAATTACACTGTAAAAAATTTCTCCGAAAAAAGTTTGCCAGCTTATAATCTGAACATTTTGAAATTTTTCCTTATGCATTCGGAAATAATTCCGAATTGTAGTTTTGGAGATTTATTTATACAATCTCGTAAGCTTTACGAAATATTTCTTAACTTTTCGGAAATTAACCAATATATTCGGAAACTTTCTAATATTCTCGGAGAAATTACCCATTTTGCGTGGAAAACGTATATACGACCTTTTTCGGAAAAATTTCATACTATTTAGTCTTAAAAATTTCCAAAATTTTTACAGCGTATGTTTCGGTCAATCTTCAATTTTAGTATGTATTTAAGAAATTGAATAAATGTCGAATTTTCAACTTGTAGACTTTTTCTTATCGTCAATTAAAAAAAATATTGTAATACGATCATTTTTCAAAAATGTTTTTGTTTAATTCTCTAGGACACCTAAAAAAATGGTTTGAAAAACATCATTGTAAAAATATCACCGATATTGTAAAATATGTTATGTTATAATATGTTATGAAGTTACTTAAGAATGCTTACATAATATGTAGATTATAAAATAAAGCACAAGAATTCCTCATTCATTTTTATTATTAAATCTTCGACGAGCGAGAAAGTTTACTGGTGAAAATAAATATTTGAAAAAATGTTCTAGTTTCTTTCGGGACAATGATCCGGGAATACTCCATAGAAACATTCAGGGCATTTTCGGGACAATGTTGTAGGAATATTCCGCGGGAACATTCAAGACACTTCCAGGCAACGTTCCGGGAATATTTCACAGGAACAATCAGGGCACATTCATGTGGAACAATATTCCACATGTTCCAATATTCGGCAGGAATATTTCAGATGTAGGACATTTTAAGGTTCCTCCAATATTGCTGGAATATTTCCTGGGTTTATTCCCAATGTTCTACTGGAATATTCCGGGAATGTGAATGGAATATTCCGTGCTATGAGGGTACTTTTTTTCTGTAAAGTCTGCAAGTTTCATGAGTTCTAAACTTTTATTATCCACTTCACTCGATTCTCAGCTATTTATTTTATAGTATTTGTTATTGATGGTTTTATTGGACTGAATAAAAATGGTCGTAAATTGAACTAGGTCTTGGATTTTAGATTTAGAATTTAGATTTAGATCATAGGACAGATACATGGAAACAATTCAGGGGCGTTCCTGGGCTGGTTTGGCCCCGGGCCACTTTTACTAGGATGTGAACACGATGGCAGTTCGATGTGCAAGGCGTGGAGGCGGACAGGATCCCGGTAGATAAAAGGAACAAAGTTCGCTTACCTCGCGTAGGCACGGCTCGCACTCCTTATAAGAGTGACACCCGCGCGTGTGCAGCAACAAACACGCCATTATTATACGGATGATTGCCGACAATGCATCCTATCGGCCCGCCTCGGCTGACTTTTCTCTCCAGGGAAAAAAAATTATCGATAGTCGTCAGCACTTGTGAATCACGCATTCACACCAAACGATGCCTCCAAGCTCGAAGCGCACGCGTCTTGATTAGCGATAAAGATAATGATAATATTTTTCATTCGAGAACAACCTTCGATTCATAAGCAATACCAGAGAAGCAACTTTGCTTTGTTATTCAAGATCCATTCACAGAAGAATAATTATCATTTTTCTTAATTATCTAGAAGAAAAAAACTTGTATCGACTCTCAAGTAAAATAGTATTTAGATGTTGACGGTAAAATTGGATTTAGGGTCACAAAAATAATAAAATCAATTTGTCATTGAATCAGACGTTTCGGCCACGAATATGGGCCCTCATCAGTGATTTATTTCTGAAATATAAGTACAAAGGAAAAATATTGTTGGTTTGTGGAAGGATATAATTTTCTAATAAATAAATCATTTTTTGGAGATATAAGTTAAGATAAAAAATATATAACTCTTTAGTAATTAACAATTGTAGAACAATTGTAAATTACGAAAAGAACAATTTTTTCCTTGTTTGAAACACTTTTGTAGATACTTATTGTATTTTTAAATTAAAATTTAATTTTAAATTTTTATTTATTATATTTATATTTATAAATTAAATATATATATTTATATATTTATTATTAAATATATATTATATATATAATATAAATATACATATAATATAAATAAATATTAAATATATTATTAAATATATATATTTATAAATTAAAAATTTTAAATTAAAAATACTTATTGTATTTTTGGATAAAAAACATTCGTTGATTCAATACAACTAATAGAAGCAATTAATACGCAATTTTAAACTTGAAAGACAATAATGTAACAATATGATTAATAATAAAGGAAGTACGATGACATTTCGATAAACGCATTTATATGTAACTAGTGTTATTGATGCTAAAATAAGACTTTGGTAACTCGTGGATGAGGAAAGAAAAAACTTTTCTATATGTTTAATATTTGGTAAGTGTGACTTTGGTTTTTTAACAAAAATGAATAAATAAAAATAATAATTTCCAGTAACCATTTTTTCTTAACAAAAATAAATAATTTAAGAATAATAATAATTTCCAGTAACAATTTTTTATATAACAAATACCCAAACTCTTTCAATACGATTCACTTTTCACCATAAAGACGCGCACACAACCAAAGTGCTCTCAATGTCCAAATCAGCCCTTAGAACAAAAGTTTCAAACAAAGAAAAAATTTTTAATTTTTATATTCAAATTTCCCAATAATTTTCCAAGAATTGTGAGAAATAGAAACTTGTGACTTACAAAAACTCTTTTACTGTTTTCTTAATGATTTTAATTTTAATTTTCTTTCAATGATTTCTAAATTTTCAAAATTTATGAGTCTTCTAAAATCTCCTAAAATCCTCCAGAATCTTTAAAACTGATTTAAAATCCTTAAAAATTCTCCAAAATATTTTAGACTGTTCTAGAATTTTCTGGGTTCTCCTACAAAAATCTTTTAAAATAATAACCTAAAATTGTTGAATATTCTACAACATGTAGGTGCTACTTTTCCAGAATCTTCGAAAATTTTCTGAATACTTCCGTAACCTTCTAGAATCTTCTACAGAATCTTTTAGAATCCTCCAAAGCTTGCAAAAGATTACCGAAATTCTTTCAAATTCTTTCGAATCTTCAAAACTTATCTAAAATTCTCCAAAATATTCTAGACTGTTGTAAATTCTACAATCATTTAGATTCTTCTGGATTCTTCCATAATCTTTTAGAACCTTCTGGATTCTAAATAAATAATTTTATT
>JBAGKK010026869.1:0-11151 GCA_037177015.1 Euceroptres primus
ATTTTTATTTTTCCTAATTTTCGTTTGTCCTAACTTTCATTTGTCCTAATTTTCGTTTGTCCTAATATTCATTTGTTTGAACAGCTATTTGCCATAATTTTTATTTATCCGAATCGTCATTTGTTATAATATTTATGTACCTGAAATGTTATTTGTCATAATTTCTATTTATCCGAATAATCTTCATCTTCATTTCTATTTATCCGTCATAATCTTCATTTGTCTGATTTACCATGTGTCATAATTTCTTTGTAAACGAATTCTCCTTCGTCCTAAATTTCATTTGCCCGGAGGAACATCCGCCTTAACAATAATGGCGCGAAATTCATATTCATTCAATCAGAATTTAAAATTTAAATTTCGCGCCATGATTGTTAGGGCGGATGTTCCTTCGGGCAAATGAAATTTAAGACAAATGAGAATTCGGTTACAAATTAATTATGGCACATGGTAAATCGGACAAATGAAGATTATAACAAATGCCGATTCGGATAAATATAAATTATGGCAAATAGCGAGTCGGATAAATAAAAATTATGAAAAATGGCTACTCGGGAAAATGCAAATTGGGACAAATAAACATTAGGACAAATAAATATTACGACAAAGGTAAATTCGGATAAATGAAAATTATAATAAACGAAAATTAGGACAAATAAAAATTATGAAAAATGGTTTTTCGGATACATAAAAATTGATAAATGACGATTCGGATAATTAAAAATTATGACAAATGGCTATTCGGACAAATGCAAATGAGGACAAACGAAAATTAGGACAAATTAAAATTAGGACAAACGGCTAATGGAGTAAACGAAAATTAGAAGAAACGAAAATTAGAGTAAATAAAAATGATGATAAATGGTAATTCGGATAAATAGAAATTACAGCATATGTCGATTCGGATAAATCAAAATTATGACAAATAAACATTCGAATAAATAGAAATCATGGCGAATGGCAATTCGGATAAATAAAAATTATAGCAAATGATTATTCGGTAACATAAGTTTCGGTCAAATGAAAATTATGACAAGTGAATTTTGGGGTATATTCATACGCCTCGATGGTACTGTGTACAACTTCAAAAATTTCTGCTTAAAAAAGAAAAACAAATAAATAATCCCGTATGAATAAAATTCCCTTGCATTTCCCGCATTTCTCGCTCGCTGGACAAATTTTCTGCTTGAAAAAGAAAAAAAAATAAATAAATTATCCCGAATAAATAAAATTCCTTTGCACTTCCCGCATTTCTCGCTCGAGATACATTTCATTATATTTAATTTTTTTTTTCAAAAGTCGTGATCAATAGTTAAACTTTTACATGACCGCATGGTAGGTATGAGCAGGTTTTGGGGTATTTTAGAACGAGGCTTAGAGAACCAAAAGCTGGTGGGAGTGAGAAGACATAAGGGGTTGCTAGGAAACACCCTTCTCCACGTGTTACATTGCATTACCCTATCCGACCAGAAGGGGCGAGAAAGTTGAGGGTCAGGGGGTATGAGGCGAGAGAGGGTCACTGGATTGGTTGCACGAAGCTACAATTTCCGAATGAGCCGGCGGGTGTCTAGGTGGAAACTGACGGAACCTGGATGCTCCGTGACCTTGAGACGATAATGGGATCTCATCCTGATCTCCGCATCTCCTGATTCAATGAACGATGGAAATCTAACGAGGAACCCTCAACTTTCTTCCTTTTGCACAATTTTCCCTGATGGGACCAATCTCTGCTCATCTGACTCAACAATTTTCCAAGAAGTTGGTCCAAAAGTTTTTATTTGAGAAAAAACCAATATCTGAAAAAGGATGCTTTATTAATTAAAAAAAAAAATTAGGATAAGAAGAAAAGAGTATAAATATGTAGTCAACTCGATGAATGTTTAATTTAGAGTATTTTTAAGAAGACTTCTAATCATGAGATTATAATATTTTATAATAAATTTGAATAAAAATTGGATTAAGTCAGGAAACACATGAGGTGATAAGACAATGAACTAACAGGTGGTCAATAAAACAACGGCACATCTGCTGTATCAAAGTAGACGTTTCGTGAAAGTCCGATCCTCGCTCTGGGAAAGCAACGACCTCCAAGTTATACCAGACCTGACCAGCCGATAACGTTAATTACATTGAACTCATGATTGGACCACACAAGACTTTACGAAACTGGTACAAACTCGAATTTCTAAAATAATGTAATATTGATTAAATAAAAGTCTTCATCTTTTTCATATTAAGGAATAATTAAGTAGTGAACCACCAGTTATGGAAATGAAGGTCAAAAAAGGTCGAGACTAAACATACAACATTAGAAAATAAGTCTTGATGATTATAAATTAAATGAATATGAGTTTAGATTAGCAAATTTTCAAACCAGCTACCAAAGAAGCTGTTTACCAGCGGATTCTCATCGGTCGAATCGTTAGAAGTAAACATAAAAAGACACTTGTTTATATGTTGCGGTTACTTAATATTCATCTCACGACAGTGTTGCTAGTGAATGAAGAGATGTTTTATATTCGAGACAAGATCGGACCCATAAGCTACCAACCAGCAGGTATCATTGTGATTCAGTTCGGTAACTATACCTCAATTATGCCGTCTATCTGTCGGCCTATTCTCCACAGTTTTTCATTCCATAATGCGGTGAGAGATTCCACCGGTATGTAAATGATGATAGTGACTTGGCCACTTGACATTCAGTCGCGCTCACGTGAACGTTGAACAAAACAGACTATATTTTATCACCTGCCAACAGCTTTCCTCTCTTTTCTCATGTACACAATATGCATGGACATCGTGGTGGTTTTCCAAAGATTTTATCTAACCCCAAGCCAAAACGGACCTTCTGAATAGTTAAGGAATTTCAACTTTTTCCTGGATCCTCGAGGGTGAAATTGTATAACGAATCAAGGGAAATCTGACATTCCAAAATGGAAGTCTGACATTCCAAAATGGAAGTCTGGCATTCGAAATTGGTATCGTGGTTGAGGATGTGATATAATTAATTCAGCATCCTTTTGATAGTATCTTTCTAGCTTAGTTACATATTAATGTAACTAAGCTCATATAACTTAATGTAACTAAGTCCAGTTAACTCATATACTGAAAGAATAAGAATTTGAATAAATAATCCCATTATTCGAAATGGTCTATTTAAAACACAGTTTTTCCCCCTGAAACGAAATATCAGTTGTTGCAATCCAAATGCAAATTGTAAAGTACTTCTTGTACAAGAGGCAAAAATTGCCTCAGTAATTTCTTTTAAAGGTTTGCAAGATGCAAATGTCGATTGAAAAAAATCTTCGTGTAAAGACTCAATTTTTATATTTATAGCGTGTGGAATTTGAAAATAAATCAGAGGATATCTGAACACAGCACCTTTTTAAGAAGAAGGCTTATTTCAACTGTCAGTAACTACGAGCAAGCTGTGAACGATTTTCACGTGAAACATATACCATTGTTTGTTGATTGCTGAGTTTAGATCCAGGCTTAATGGGTACATTGACCAAAGGGCAACAACGTCCGGTGAATTTTCTGTATATAACACAAAGCAGCACGTGGTCGCTGAACCTTCCTTCGATTAACCGCACACAATTTCGTATCTACCGTATCCTATCGACAGGGGTTCTTGCATCCAACGAGATTCTGCTCTTTAACTGTCATGACATCACGAAAAACGTGAGACAATGCAGAATAGATAGAGAATGAAAAAATTGTATTGTTATTAGAAAATAAATAAAATGAGAAAGAAGCATTGTCCTAATTTCTTTAGAAATGGAGAACAAAAGTAAAAGATTTTTAAGCGGTTTTTAATATATAATCAGAGTTTATCCCTGTAAATTATGATATTATATAAATATCCAGGAATTTGGCAACGCCAAAATCAAATTTCGAAAAAATTAAAATTGTGCTAAGTTGTACTAGATTTGCTGGGTGGCATAAAAGACACACAAAAATGTGCCAAAACCAAAATTTAATGTTATGAACCATTTTTGAAAAACATAATATTTTTAAAAAAATCAGCCGCGACATTTTGTTCTTTTGACAAAACAAAACTTGTACTAGAAACTACCTGCTACGCATACTACTGTGCTGCAAATATAAAGTCAAAATCTTAAATCACTTTCGAAAAAAGCGTCTTGAAAAAAACTCAAAAAAATGATCAATTTCAGAATTCCGAAAAACGGAATTGCGGAAACTTGTGCTGAGTTCTGCTAGGCTAGCACAATAATTATCTCTCATGACAATTATCACTGGGAATAATATTTTCCAAAGAAATGCAATCTTTTTGAACTTGTAATGCGTTTTTGACCCAAAATTTTCAAAAATACGAATTTCAAAAATCTAAAACTTGTGCTGAGTTTTGTTAAGCTAGCACAATAATTATTTCTATGACAAATTGCACTCAAATTCATATTTTCCAAAAAATTCAATTTTTTTGGACTTTGAATAAATTCTCTAATGACAATTTTCACTCAAATTCATATTTTTCAGGAAAATACAATCTTTTTGGACAAGCTTCAGATTTTCGAATTTCGTAATTTTGAAAATTTTGGGTAATAAATTTGTTCCAAGTCCAAAAAGATTTCATTTTTTTGGAAAATACGAATTTGAATGCAATTTGTCATTAGAGATAAATATTTTGCTAGCCTAGCACAACTCAGCACAAGCTTCAGATTTTCGAATTTCGTAATTTTGAAAATTTGGGTAAAAAACGCGTTCCAAGTTCAAAAAGATTGCATTTTTTTGGAAAATATTAATTTGAGTGCAATTTGAGATAATTATTGTCCTAGCCTAGCAGAACGCAGCACAAGTTTCAGATTTTCGAAATTCGTATTTTTGAAAATTTTGGGTAAAAAACTTATTCCAACTTCAAAAGGATTGTATTTAAAAAAAAAAAATATGAATTTGAGTAAAAATTGTTACTACAGATAATTATTGTGCTAGCTTAGCACAACTCAGCACGAGTTTTAGATTTTCGAAATTCGCATTTTTGAAAATGTTGGGTCAAAAATTCGTTCCAAGTTCAAAAGGATTGCATTTTTTTTAAATATGAATTTGACTGAAAATTGTTATTAGAGATAATTGTTGTGCTAGCCTATCACAACTCAGTACAAGTTTCGGATTTTCGAATTTCGTAATTTTGAAAATTTTTGGTCAAAAACGCGTTCCAAGTTCAAAAAGATTGCATTTCTTGGAAAATATGAATTTAAGTGCAATTTGTCATTAGAGATAATTATTGTGCTAGTCGAGTACAACTCAGAACAAGTTTTAGATTTTCGAATTTCGTAGTTTTAAAAATTTTGGGTCAAAAACGCGTTCCAAGTTCAAAAAGATTGCATTTCTTGGAAAATATGAATTTTAGTGCAATTTGTCATTAGAGATAATTATTGTGCTAGCCTAGCACAACTCAGCACAAGTTTTCGTGTTTCGAAATTCTGAAATTGATCATTTTTTTGAGTTTTTTTTAAAGACGCTTTTTTTCGAAAATGGTTTAAGATTTTGACTTCATATTTGCAGCACAGTAGTATGCGTAGCAGGTAGTTCCTAGCACAAGTTTTGTTTTGTCAAAATCAAAATTTGGTTTGCGGCACATTTTTTTGTGACTTTTATGTTATCCAGCACAACATTTGTTTTTTCGAAAAAAACCAATTGGCGAGGTGGACACAAAAAAAACATTTTCTTGATTTTTGTGCTCAAATTTTCATTTTTACAAAAAATCTTTTACGGCACAAGAGAGCACAAATCTAGCACAATTCAGCACAATTTTCATTTTTTCGAAATTTGAAATTGGCGTTGTCAACTTCCTGGACATATTATATAAGGCAAATTAGGAAATAGCCGATGATAAAAAATCAAAAATCGATTGATTTGAATTCGGTTCGTTGAACAGATATCGATTCAGCGAACCGAGGTGCATTCGTTTGGGTGTGGACGCGGAGAACAGTTAAATCGCACATGAAATGGTCCTGGAATGAATATTGGCATGGAAGATGGTATCTGTCGGTCTGCATCCGCGAAACCGGGACACGAATGGAATTACCGGTTGTGCACAAATGAGCATAAATATATACACGTCCGCACACCAGAAATACTTCTCGGAACATTAACCCCTTGAAACCTAAAAATATACACTAAAAATTATCACCCCTTCGATTGTATCTTAAATATACCCCACAGATGTTCGACGAAATTAGAACAGTAGAATTGATTCTTTCTTGAAAACTGAAATACTTTTTGATAAACGTTTATCAATAATTATTTCAACATTTTACTATCAATATTAATTAATAATAATACGAACAGTAAATTTCACCCTGGGGAAAGTTTCTTATTTCTTTTGTTGTCTTTTTTTTTTTGCACACGAGAGATAAAGTGCACGATACCATGCAACAAAGTCTTGACGGTGCACATGTTATAATAGCACAGGAATTGTAATTTTTTTTAAAGTTACACTCTTTCCAAGAAGTATGAGACCTAAAAGAAAAGAGTTTGCAACAATTAGTACTTCCTATTATTCATGAGACGTAAATATTTCACAAAGCAATCTAGGACAGTTTTTGCAACTTTCAGAAAAATTCTTTTATAGTGCCAATTTTCTCCCTCAATAAAAATGAAATGCTTCAAATTAAAAGTCTGTCCTGTTCTTTTTGTTCATGACGCACGTGGTGTTACGGAAGAGTGCTTCACAATAATTGGATCGGAGTACTTGAAGTTTAAAAAAAAAATTAATATCCTGTCGAGAACACCAATTATTAGGGATGAAGGCCTGTAATTATGTCAAAACATTTGTACCACGTCGAGCAGAAACTCACCAATCTGTGGTTTTTGATTCAGTGGAGTATAGAATATTCTTTTTTATTTTTACAAAATGATATATCTTCTTGATTTAATAATTCTCACAGATATAGAAGTTTCCATTCGACAATAAATGCACATTTATCCCAGTGTTCAATGGCTTTAACACTTCGAAAACGGTTCCCGAATAATTTCGCAAAACAGTTTATTAGTGTATATTCAGCAGGTTAGTAAACTTGAATTCGTAAATTTCAATTGTAATTAGAATTTGCGCGTAAAACATTAATTTTCGCAAGAGGGAATTTTACATTAATGAGGTTTTGACAGAAGTTACGCATGCGCGTTTAATTGTCATCTGGAGCGGCAGAGAGGCTTTGAAATGCATAAATCAGGGAGAGACTGTACACAGCACTAACACGAAGTACATATATATATGTTCACTAGATGGAGTGAGTTTTACTGGACCAATAGGGACGGGGTGTTAATATTTCATCCCCTATCTCGGACGCCCCCTCGCGAACAAATACAGATGCAAACGTGTCCCCACGTATTTATTTTATTTAACCTCCTTGTGCCGTTGCATGTACTCGCTTCAACTCGCATTTCCGAAAGATATTTCACCCTGGAGAGATCCAGCCAACATATTTTCCAAGATAACTAAAACTAGTCATATTTTACTTACCCCTGTGAAAATATTCCTAATCAGGAAACATTGATATCATACCAAAAAAGTACGTGAGAAAAAACTCCGCCACGTGCATAAGTTTGAGCAATTTTATTTATTTAAGTTGAAGTTAATCAAAGTTTTGATATCACAAAATAAAGCCATGTGCAAATAGTAGAAAATTTTCACGTAGTTAATTTAATTAAATATAGACATGCTATTTAATTATTTATTATCCAAATTCAAATTACTCATGTCGATAACTCGATATCATTCGTAATTGAGATTTTATTGAATTAGTAATACAATAAATAAAGAATCGTGGATTAATATGATAATTGCAGTAACACTAATTAAATTATGAACCCGGACTAAATAAATTGTAATGTTCTAAACTGAAGAAAAATTCAGAATAAGCTTGTTTGCACATTTTTAAATAAAAATTACAGACTCTCAACTAAAAGGGGATAAGCTCAATTAATTATTTTTTTAGGTAGAATCTTGGAAGCTTAAAAAATCTATAACCTGAATAAATACTTGAGTCATCCGTTTCGTGAAAGTGAATCATCTGATTGATACGAAAAGATGAAAAGAGATCTGAACTCTCGTTTCTATAAGTCAACCCTCAGTGACACAACAGAGGATTGACGGGGGAGGGGGAGTCGTGTTCTGTTTCTGCCCAACTTACACACTTTCGTGTACGTGACGTCCACTTGATAGCGATGAGATCTCGCGTTGAAACTATATCTCCTGTGGGGGATCGCCCAGGAGCCAAACTCACAAACATGAGCTTACTCAGAAACTACAGATTGTTCACCACCTTCTCTGAGCATAAAATGAAAGAGGGTGCAGATAGACCAAAGAGAAAATTAGGTTTGCTTCATTTCACACTGAGGGAAACAGTTTATCAGGGACAAGTATTTGTGTGTATGTGTGAGGGTTGAATTCAATATTAGAATTTATTCAAGAATGAAATGGAATATAATTTAAAAACCTTAGCCATAGAAAACCGCGGGTGTTAATTTTGTTGCAGCTCATTTGTCAAGATTCTTAAAATGAGAATTCGACTTTCAACTTCCTAGCACCCAGCTGTAACATGAATGTAGTTGCGTTTCATACGAAACTCGCTAAGAATAAATAAATGAACAACATGCATAGGCCTCCATAGAATGAAGCCTCGACAAAAAAACACACATTTTGTACTTATGGAGTTCTATATGAATTTTTCTAAAACTGTTTTTCTATTCCGCGGAAGCGCTGCGATCGAAAATTCGAAAATTGAATTCGCAAGGAAATGTCGAAATAGTCTAGGTTATTTACTTCCATTTACTTCGCATGAATGTCAATTAACCTCGGAATTGTACATATCTAAATCTAATTTAGAATTTTTTGGGGATAAGAATAGAAAATTTATTCGCTTAAGAGTGTCGAAAAAATTTTTAAATTGAATTTGGCAAATTTTAACTAATTAAAATAAAAATAATTAGGTTAAAAAGATTTCGATTTCATACAGTCTTAAAAACAGTTTTTTAATTTTTAATTAAAAAATTTATAATTTATAATTTTGAAGGTTGCTAGCCGCCAAGATTCATAATCCTTTATTCTAGATGTATCAATATTATGGAAAGTCATGCAGTTTTCAACGATAAACTTCGATTGGTCAGAATACGATTTCTCGTAAAATTTTTCGAAAATGTTTAATTTCAACTCAAAATCAAATCTATTACATTGTAGGTAACATCGTTTACAAGCCTGGACCTACACGTTGTAAAAAATAAATACAAATATAATTTCTCGTCTTTTCATTTAAAAAAAAAACGCCTAATCATTCATGTAATTGTAATTAAAAGTTTTATTTTAATTTTCTTGTAAAAAATAATTTAAACTGTATTTTTTATTACAATTTCTGATAATTATTTATCGCTCATTTATTTATTTCATTGTTTTTAAATATTATATTTGCTATTACCGGCTTTGGACGTTTTACTGCAATTTTTAATTTTTTGCCTACTTTTCACTTAGTGAGGTAATAATTCATTCAAGTTTACAAACATAATTATTTAAACAATTGGTTAATGCTCTGGACGATTTTTTCTGCAATTTTTAACTTTTTGTCCACTTTTCACTTAGTGAGGAAATAAATAATTCAAGTTCACAAACATATTATATTACTTAACAATTTTTTTATAGGCAGATTTTGAGTGCCAGAAAGTTTCTGGATTCTCAAAGAAATTTTATTACTATTTGCAGAGCTTCTAGAAGTTTTTTTTTATTTTAAGGAGTCCATAAGAATTAGATTTTCTCCTATATAAAGTCAAATTAAAAATTCAGCAAAATTAATGAAAATTGGGGTTATTAAATGGATTTCGAAAAGAAAGTAACATTAGCGATTTTTTCAAAAATCGGAGAATAACGAATTTTTTAAATTTATTTCGGCTCCGCCCAACCTCAGGATATTAGTCGATTCATTTCAAATTTTAAGCAAGTTATATGGGACCCAAAAGGAAACTTCTTAATGCTAAGGCGTTTTCAATTTTCAAATTTTGTATTTTTCGATCCACCCTATTAAACATACAACACATCATATTAAATATCAGGCTACGTGTACAGTATAGTCCGACTGTATCATGCTGCTAGAGAATTTATGAACCTAAAGTTTTGAAGGTTCAAATGAACGAAATTTTTTTCTCAACTCAAATTCATCTTAAAATATTGTTCCAACTACAAATAAAAAAAACATTGTGAGCTTTTTTTATCATTATATTAATTTATTTGCTAATAAACCAATATCTTAGAACAAATTTGAGTTTAAAATATCATATAAAAATTTCGTTCACTTGAACGTTCAGAACTTCAGTCACATGAGAATTTTATGTATCTGCATCGGTTTTAAAGCTTAGAATGGCATGGCAAAAGTACGATTAGAAACTCTATGATTCTCAAAATGAGAAAAAACAGTCTCAATTCAACACTTTATCACTAGATTCTCAAAGTGAGAACGATGTTCTCAAATTGTTGCACCTAGAAACAGCACCAAAAGTGGTGTAGATTTGAGGAACGGCGTTTTACTGCGAGAAGTATGATTTGAAATTTGAAACTATGTATGATATTAAACTCAGAAAAAAATGATCGTTCCTACAGATATAAATTTCAAAAAATCAGGAAAAACTGAAGAAAAAGTTCGATTTTTCGGGAACAACTCGAACTTCCCATTGAGTTAAGATAGTTCAGAATCTCTTCTCGCGAGTTGGGCGAAGATGAAGCCATTTAGTGTTATCTTCTTGAACGATCGTCTCCAGGGCTTGGTGCCTCTTAAAGCGCACACATATGCCCTTGAAATTCTCGTTACCGTGAATGACGGAAACGAGTACTCAAAAAATGTTGAGAGCACTCAACGAGAATAATGAACGATGACTTAATTGCTTAACGACTCAGGTTATGCAAATCACAAGCAACACGCGCCATACTAATTCCAAGCTGTCATTCAAGTGAGAGAAACTTGCATTTCATATTTAAAAAAATCTGCCCGGCCCCCTTCGGGGGCGCGGGCACATTCTCATCGGGCGCTTCGCTCACAAGTTTCAGCACGCCTAGGGCGCGCGGAGTGGTCGTCGCGCTTCGCGCTCCGTTATCGTTTCACCTCGCGTTGCGCGCGATATCCTTATAGCTCGCGAAGCTCACCTCGC
>JBAGKK010026880.1:0-11151 GCA_037177015.1 Euceroptres primus
TATTTAAAGCTTTTATTTTTAAAAAAATTTTAAATTATGCGAGTATCATTTAATTACAAGCAGTAATTAACTGTTCAGTAAAACAATGTTTTAACAAAATAGGAAAAGAAAAATTAATTTTAAAAAAAGCGCTGTCACGATTTTTTCAATTTCATACCAAAATTAGCGTTACATCATGAGAAGAGAAAATTCTGCAACAAAAAATTTCAGGAATGTTAGTTTTTAATAACCTCTTGCACTAAAGAAATATAGAAACCTTGTTAGATTCGACAGATTATCTAAAAACATTTCTTGTATAGCCTTTTTTTACTCTGTTTGGCATGCGTAAATAAATTCTTTTATTAATTTTTTTCATAATTAAAATTTCAAATTTTGAAAACAGCACCTACATCTACAGCTTACACTATTTAATTGATTGGTACCAAGATTTTAGATCAATACTGTTGGATAAAATTCTCGATAAATTTTTTATAAAATTTTGATTCATCAATTATTTTTCGATAGGCTGTACGTTTTCTACATTGTATACAAAAAATAGATAAGTATACTGTTGCAGTGAATAAATAATATAAATAATTTGTGAATTGTAAGAGGGCTTCGCCTCGGGCATCATCGCTCAGTGCAGGAATTTAAATTTCCTGCCTTTGGAGTGTAATATACTATATTTTATGTCAAAGAAATTATAAGAACATAAGGATGCACAATTGTAATGGAGAATATGTGTGTTGGGTGGTTATGAATGCGTGATTTCGAATGTTGCTTTATACTTTACCACAGACTCCTCAGGAAAGAATAGAGATGTTCAAGATAGATTTATTCACTATCCTTTTTAATGCCGTTCCGTCGTAATTTGATTCGTCCGAAAAATACGTAATTTCAGATTTGACTTAAAACTACTTCCTCAATAGGAAGGCAAGGTTTATGAATTTGAATTTAGATTTCAACTTAGATTTTAATCTGCATTTAGTTTGAAATTTCAAGTAGAGTCCGCGGACAAATGGAAATTATTAAAATCCGAGGGATTAGTATTCTACAATTTACTTAAATTTAGGCTTTCGCGTATGAGGAGGAAAAGGTCTTTTCGTTTTAATTTTATTGCTTTACGTCGAGAAACTTCCCAACGAAAAAACCGAAGAATTTAGCAAAAAAAGCTGAAACAGATTGCGACGGGCGATACCGATTGTTTTCAGGGAGAGAAGTTTCTCCTCAAACGTGTGGACAAGTTATGTACTAAAACTAATTGATGCACCTGCGAAGACGACTAGGATCATGAGCCTAATTAGGTGGGGAGGACTCCCTTCCGCGGACACGATACACCTTTGCTGGCCAGCGCGGTTGCAATCTGCCGAATTGCATTTCCCACGCTAATAAGGTGTTTTTATACTGCGCTTGACAACTGCAAGCGGAAGCAAGAATCGTTCAGAATTTGATGACCTCAGCATATTATTATTTCATGCTTTTTCAGAATCGATAATTATAATGTTTATTGGGGTTGAGTTTGGGTTGAGATTTGTTGGTAGGGTTGAATTATAATTATCTGTAAATGGATGATTATTTAATAATAATTCAGTCAAGTCGACTGATTATCTTCGACAATCTTCTCTGATAGTTGGTTCATAATTATTGATTAACTGTTATTGATCAGTATACAGGGTTTTAAATACTGATTAATCACATTTAATCAATTTGTTTGGTTGCTTATTAGAAAGCTTTGTTGAAATTTTCTGAAATTTATTACAGGAAATAATAATAGCAGCATCGATATGAAATTTCCAATCGATGAGAAATGATAACTCGATTAATCGGGCTGCAAGTTTTTTGGCTAACGCAATCAGCGGAAAGAGTTCATGTGCCTTCTGGGTTTATTTGTAAGTTAATTTTGGTTCTAGTTCCATTGATAATGATGTTAATAAAAGTTAAATAAAATAATAATAAAAGCCTTTTCTCGACATCTCTACTTTCTTTCTAGGAGTTTGATTACAATTATTAAGATTTTGGATAATTAATTTAGAAGTGGAATTTACGATGTGTGTCCAAAATAATTATTACAATTAATATAAAATAGTTGTGTCATCATTTTCTAGCCGCACGCTGGCGCGAGAGAGTATATATATAGATATACTCGCAACACAGTTCGCTCACTCACACTTGCAACAAACTCACGTAATACGCTCGACGTGTTTGGGCACTCGCATGCATTGGTGTACAGGTGGAGTGCACATACTCTTCATTGCATTTAAGTGATTTAATCCATATAAGATTTCAATATTCGTCATAAAAGAAGAATTTTATATTGTGAGCAATGCCATAGGAACATTCGATTGCTGAGATATCTGATATCTTAAGAAAACTTTAGTAAGAATTTGAAAAATAAGCATGTGGCTTTGCCCATAACATTTATATTATACTTACTTATGTTGATAGAAATGTTAGTTACAGAACAGAATCCTGGACGTATATGAAAATCAAGTAATCATTTTTGTGTTAGTTAAAGTGTTCAGGACATGATGGTTTTATAAAATTAAAGATAGAAGGGTAATTAAAATGTTGCAGTGACATAATTCCATTGTTCAGGATATGATGGTTTTATAAAATCAAAGATAAAAGATTAATTAGAACGTTGCAGACCATAGATCAGAGAAAAGTAATAAAGTTGAACTTTAAAATTTAAAAGTTTAATCAAAATAATTATTGCTTGTTCTATGAGGAAGCAAATATATTTGCTAATTCTTCATAGTGAAGAAACAAAGCGGTCCTTAAATGAGCACCACAAAAACACAGACAACAAGAAAACACCTGAGATAGAATTTACAGCTGGTTTAACCCGATTCCCGTATCGAGAGGTAAATTTGACCCAAGACAAAACTCAAACCATCAGATTTTTCCACGTGTTCGTTTGTATATTGTTAACTATTTATTATTCTGATTTAACGAATATCAAATTCCAGAATTTTATCATAAAGTAGAACCATCAAATTTTTCCACGTGTTCGTTTGTATATTGTTAACTATTTATTATTCTGATTTAACGAATATCAAATTCCATAATTTTATCATAAAGTAGAAGGTTCAAAAGTGATCCATGAATTTTTCTAGAATTTTGTATACATATTTACTACATATTCAAGACACTAGGTCAATTTGACCCCCCTATAGGTTAACGTAGGTAAAAAACAGCGATACGGGGATCAGGTTAACTTTTAATTGCGAATTAAAAAGAATACCAATGCATTCTCATGCAGGGTAAACAGAGTAGTTGATATTTTTAATTTTTCTAGCATGCGTACGTCTTCAAAAATCTTATGACTGACTTTTTCAGTCAGTCATAGGAAGCGTGAGGACGTGTGCGACATGAATATGGCAATGCATAAGAGTTTATCTTTCGCACTTATTGGTATGACAGACTTAAAATTGTCCTTACTATTTAGGCAACGGTAAAGATTTTTCAGACTTTTCCAGGCACCCTAATTTTCATATACTAGCGTTATCAAATAATTCCAGTACTCGGATGCATGTTTTTACGTTTAAGCGTTTTTGTTACAATTATAAAAATTGTATGCATATTTTTTGATTACGAACGTTCATATTTATTCGTTAAAGGTGGAGCGCTGTCACAGGCGAAAGATGCTGTTTCATCTTGGTGGAATACCTTAACTACATTGCAGACCAGTAATGTTGCAAAAAATGACAATCTTCCTGCTGACGAAAAAATTCAAAATGTTCTTAGAATTAATAAAGGCAATCCAAATTAAAGTGAAGACTTTTGAGCTGTATCTTTACAATGTGAAACAATAAAGAAGCCAAATTAAATATGAGTTGTTCTGTCTGTTGTGATTCAAAGAGAAATAATGACGTAGAATCAATAAAAAATACGAATATATAATTAAGATAATATTAACAGTTCAAATGACCTAATTTTTTAGGCCATCCAAAATGTTCTTTCAGGTCTTGAATTCTGTAATGTTTTTATTTTCCGAAACGTTGTATCTGTGATTATTTTCTATATAAAAATATATGTTTTTGTCGTGAGATCATTGAAAGAATTTTAAACTTGAGCGATAACCTCAAACTCAGGGTGAGCTTCAACTTATCAGTTAAAGGATCCGCCCATAGAACGTTCTATGGATCAATAATATAAATATTGTTATTTACAGGAATCTATGTTCAATTAAACATAAATTTTAAAGATTTATTTTTATGATTATTAAATATGAAAATTAAGAGACCTTGCAGAGGCCAAATAATTAGCGCTCCAAATGATCTAGTTTACACTATTGTCCATTGATGTTTATCTTTCACAAGTCATTAGTAAATATGTTAATCCATTAATTTTCCTCCGAAAATAAAGGTCTGAAATTTTTGAATTCTGATTCTAATTAGAAAGTGTTAACAAATCACGCAACATAAAAAAGTGATGAGGAGGGGGAGGGTTCTGATTTCTG
Organism: Euceroptres primus; assembly: GCA_037177015.1. NCBI lineage: Eukaryota > Metazoa > Arthropoda > Insecta > Hymenoptera > Figitidae > Euceroptres > Euceroptres primus. Next base: position 4,442 of record JBAGKK010026880.1, read on the forward strand.
TTACAGTAATGTTGAAAATATGCAGAAAAAACTCAGAAAATGCGTTACGGAGGAGACGGGAGTAAAAAAGGAGAAGAGAAAGTTACGTAATTAGTGAACGCTCTCTTAAGAAACACTTTTGTTCCTTAATTCGTTAACATAAAAAAATTTTCGGTGCCTCTAGAAACACTGAACGACATTTTTGGAAAGTTTCTGTACCAATCAAAAGAATTTATTGTCTGGACCGGCTGGAGGGTTTCGCTCGGGTATAGGTATATTATAGTATATTACCCCACTATGGTGAGGCAGCTGCCACCTCCATCGGACCCCTCCCTCCCAGCCACCCGCTGACGTCTTCATGTGACTTGTACCTGAATTATAACGCAACGAGGACCCCCCACCTTCTGACGTCATCACATGATTTGCACTTGAAGCAGGCCATGAAGGGAAAAAGTATGTAGTAGATAATACAGGTTCGTGCCCTTCCGGTGGTAGGTTTTTTATGTCGGTAAAATAGCTTCCTAACCTACCAACACATATTAGCATCTAGTTCGGTAATGTAGTTTTATGTATTGCCAACAGCGAGTTAAAAGTGAATCTGTCGGTAATATAATTCGACTGTTGGATATGCAGGTCCTTGACTTATCAACAGTAGTAAGCATCGTCATCAGTATCGTAGATTTCTGCATTACCAACTGCTGTTACTGCTTCAATAGGTAATATAATTCCACTGTTGGAAATGTAGTTGGTAATTGCGTTGATAAACTAAATTTATATATAATTAAGTATAGTATTTATCAAAACGAAATAAGAAATAATTTTTTTATATCTGCACATATTAATGTATAAAGTGTACTTTACTGAGCTTATGTAGGTAAATGAGGTAAGTAATGCTTAATTATTCTCTAAATTGGTTCTCGTAAATTGAAGTGTAAGAAAAAAAAGTTATTGTATAAAAAAAAAGTAATACATGATATAAATATTGATAATGTTCTTCTTGTATTGTAAGTATAATAATGATTATTCAAGTTGAAAAGAGTTTTGTTTTAAAAAATAAACAAAATGTGATAGAAAAGTAAGAATGCAATGCTGACGATCTGCAAAATCTCACATCGTCGCGGAAACGTAATATGATCTACACGATAACGTAACATTCGATTGCAGTGAAAACAGTTGATTCTTCACAATTATTTCACTAAAAGTCTTTCAAGTGAATGGATCACGATAGACCCAGATTATCGGAAATGTATCGAAAATTTAGTTTTATTTCGTCGCGGGTGGTTTGCTTACATATCGCGAGTGTGTAACAACTGGTTGTTAAAAGGTGTTCTGAAGTCCCGAGATGTAAAAATGTTATGAAGTCGATTGCGGTTTATTTTAATACACATTTTAACTGTCTTAGAAGCTTATGTAAAAGGTTTTTTCATGGAAAAATATAAATTATTTAAACCCGCCTATTCCGCACCATTTATACCATAAAAGCCTCTTATCCTATCCGTGCGGAATACGAAAATTTGAAAGGTAAATAAAGTTTAATTGCCTTTAGCATTTCGCAGTGTCTATTCTTGATTTGAAAAACATTTATTTTATTTTATTATTGTTGAAAAAGAAAATAAATGTAAATTTTGATTAATTTCTTCTTCATTTGTAATTATTATTTTGCTGAGAATCAGTTTCGATAATTTAATAAAAAAATTTCTAAAATAATTTTTCTACAGCAAAACATTAATTTCTAATGCATTCTGATCCTGAAGATGAAGAAATGTCACAGCTAGCAGCCGTGGCTACTAAACTAAATGAAATGGACAAAGGTATTTATAAAATATTTTTTAGAGTTTATTTTATACATTTATACATTCAATTAACTGTAATACATACAAAATTTCTAATATTTATACTCTCGGTAGGATATTGTTAAAGCTTTATATAATATTTTCAGAATACTATAATTTTTGTGCAAAAGTTTTCATTTTTTTACAAGATACTTAGTAATATTTTTTTAAAAAAATTTTCCTTAGTTCAACGAAGCTGTTTGGAATCAAATTCTGTGGAAGATGCAAAGATGCTGACTTTTGTAGCAGAGGCATCAGAAGCACTTAAGGTTTTTCAGACGGCAGAACCAGTAACCCCAGAAGAGGTGGTAGAAGTGGGAGAAATGGTGGACCAAACCGAACAAGGCCGCACAATGAGAACAAACGTAATTTTTGTTTCAAAATCGTAGAACTTTTGATAGGAATAACCTAGAGGGATAAATTTTTTTCAAACTGCAGATGAATACCTACAGAATGCAGAAAAATTACGAAGAAGGTGCAAACAATTATTTTTGACCTTGAAAATCTTGGTTAAAGTTGAAATTTTTTGACCAAATTTCAGATTATTGATTACGACGAGCGCTTAGATAGTACACATTATGTGATGAACATTTTTTTGAATAGATTTTTTCCTGCTGATTCTAAATCAAGCCTGTAACTTAAGCTAGTACTTCCTGGTTCTGAGAAAAAGGCGACTAAATGTCCTACTCGATTCCTCTGAGGACTAAACTATTTCCATTGATTCATATTTTACCATTCATGGTATTCAAACCTTATTGGTTTCCTCGGTGAGAAAGTCTACCTCGGTGAAAACGCCTTTTGTTACCGTTTTTTTACTGTGTATGGATAGCCGTGTTTAAACGAAGAGAATGACGGTTCTCCTGTGTTCTTAGAACTTAAGTGAGTTCTTACTTAAACTGTTCGAAGTGAAGAGATGCTTCTGCTGGCGATGCACGGATTTTTATAGCCGAAATTTCAGGTCAACAGGAGTGGGAAAGATGAGGAATAGGAGATGTAAATTTAAGTGGGGTTTATTTCGTAGGAGCAAGGAATGGGTTTTTCGTTAAATGGCTTAAAGCTCTGGAAGTTAGGCGTCTTTCAGATTTAAATTGGATATAGAATTACGGTGCGGGGAATATTGGAAAAGGTGGTGGGCGGCAACAAATGGTGGGAAATGATATCGATGTGGATGTTAGAAGAAATAGGAATTATAAAATAGAAATAAAATAAACAATAAACAATAAAAATAAAATAAATAAATAATAATAAATAAATAAAATAAAAACAAAATAAAAATAAAAATATTTGTGTGGATGATAGAGGGAAACGACATCTTGTTTACTGTTTATGTGTGTCGCCGTGCATATGCAATGTGTGTGTATAATGCATTCACATGCACATTGCGGTATGCCTGCCAAGCGACTCTTTAGAAGCGAGTTAAATAAATCAATTTAAAATAATCAACTATTTTTCCCTTTTAGAAAATAATTCATTTAGATGGACCTTCGGAAAAATTTTGCTCGTGACTCTTGTTCCTTGCTAAAATCTCCAAATCGCATTGTTCGTTCTTAAGATTAGTTATTATCTCCTTATATATAACTCTTGGAAATCCTTGCAAACAGATAACTCTGGAATGCATCGCGATTCCATGGAGGCGCTAGAGCCGATACAATTGTGGTTCACTGGATCAGTATCTCAGGTTCTTTATGATAAAGGTACTAGGTTAAATGAAAAAAAGCAGTTTAAAAATAGTACGAACGTAACGCGACTAGCCCCTTAGAATCGTCATCGTCCTCGATGATATCTGAGAATATGGCTCAGTGAACCGATACTTAATTTGCAAAATTAACTAAATTCTAATTTATCAATCGCATGCTAAAGTAAACACAAATTATTAGAATTTGGTTGATACCTTTCGGATTTACAAAAATACGGTTTTCTTAAACATGCGTTTGATTTGTATAATATGTTATATATTCAAAGATTTGTTACAAAAAATATTTTATAATGAAAAATTACAAATTACTTGGGATTTAAATTTGCAGAAAAATGGACTTGAAGTAAACCAGAAGTGAGAAAAAGCTGTTGATTCTGTATCCGAAGAGATAAACATCTTAAAGGTTTGTATGTGAGCTATTTTTCTTGATTGAAGAAATTTGATTGGGATTAGATACTGCTTACTGTTGCAAATTTCCGTGCAGAATTCCTTCTGACGTATCCGTGGGAAGTAGTAACTAATAGGCCTATGACGGTGATGAAACTTGTCGTTTTTGTGGCAACTGGTTCTCCAGAGGGTGATAATGAAGGCAGAGTTGTGAAGAGACGATCACTCCATGTAGCTTGAGTCCAAACAAGATCCACCGAACATGACTGGATTCCCTGAAACAGTTGAAGGTTCCGGATCAGCTGAATCTAAAACAAAGGCCAGTTCATAAAAGTGATTGCAAAGTTGGGACGTGTGAGGACATGATCATTTGTAATAGTATTAGTCCATCAAAGAATCCATGGTTGGATCCTTTGGAAATGTTGATTTAGTCACAAGTAAACCGAAAACTAGGATTAGTATGGTTGATATAGGTTTGCAAGCTGATTCTAGTACTTGTGTCGGCAGATCCAGTAGCAGCCGGTCCAGAGTTGAGTTCGTTAAGGTTGGGATGCTTCAGATGTTTCCAGATCCTAATGACGTCCTCTATACCTTCCTCAAACAATTGAGTTTCCCAGGTTCGCCTTTGGGAGATGAGAAGTCGTATGCCTTGATTTAGAAACTTCCTAACCCCCTTCAGGTGAGGAATCCAGAGGTGATCGTAGTTGGTCTATGTTGCGTTCCGAGATCGTAGATCCTCTTTGTGAAGTGATAGGATCCCCACTTACGTCCTGAATGTTACACCTTTTGGTTCTAAGACGAGTTTTCCTTCTTCGTTTCGCCAAAATTGTGATGAAAGATCAGGTGTGTTGTCTTCTTACGAAGGCTTAGCTGCTTACAACATCCTAGTGTGTAGAATTTAACAAAATTAGTAGTTTTTGCTTTTGTCTTCCCAAATAATTAAAAATTTTCATCACGTTTTAAACATAGATAATTTGTAGAAGTTATAGTAATATAAGCTTATTATTATTAAAGATGAAAAATATTGATCCAAAAATAGTTTCGTGCAGAAACTAATTACATTTTTGTAGTACCGTTTTTTCTTAGACCTATTTTAACATAAGAGAGCCCTTAATTTAAAATAAATTTCTTAATTGAGGTCGAAAAGGAAAACAAGATGCTTTTCCTAAAGTTTACTGAGGAAAATAATGGAATTGGGAATAACGAAGACATGAATTAAGTAAAATTTTCAAAATACTAATGATTTTTACCCTTCTTTAATTTTCCTTTGTCTTTGCGAAGACTATAAAGTTTACAATTCCATTTATTTAGCAGTTAACAATTATGGTGCTCTAAGAGAATACAAAATATCATTAAAAGAACAAAGCGAAATAGTTTTTAAAAATTTGTGTTTGCAGTTTTTTGATTCTCTAAATTTTAAATCTTTTTTTTTATTTTTGAATTTTCTTGTTATTTGGGTTCTTAGTTTTCCTTCAAAGAAACCAGATTAAATTTTATCTGAATAATTTTGTAATTTGCCAATTTTGATATTGAATTGCCGAAAATCTAATTGGAGATTGAGATTAGTAGTTAGTAATTTTAATTAAAATTGTTTATTTTGATGCTTATAAGGAAGAGAGATCTACCTAAGAATAATGCATCACTTTTCTTTGTATCAATGGGTTTAAATCTCTTCCCCTTTTGGATTTTAAAGAATAAGTTAAGAGATATTATTCTGTTAGAAGAAAATTTCAAAATTATGAAATAGACTTAAGCTATAAGTATTTTTTTTAGGTTTGTATTGAGCAAAGACAGTTAAATTAGAAGCGGAGTAGTTAGTGCAAGTGCAATTTGTTTTCAAACAAGGGTTTAAAATCTTTAATGAAGTAATTAAATCCTTGCGAGTGTCAATTTGAATTTGAGAAGCTAAAGTATAAAATAATAAAAATAATATACTTACGTTTTATCTTATTTAATTTTACTATATATTTATATATGGAGGCGTTTGAAACCAACTAATAATTTATTTTATATAGCGGTTGAGGAGTCACTATTATTTATGTAAGGGTCATTTTGAAATTTTTAGATCCCCTCCCCCCTTAAAATCCTAACATAATTAATTGATGCTCCCTTTAATTAGTCATTATCCTTGTAGGGTCGTTGTGCAGTGGACTCATTATCTTCCAGATAGGTCGTTCCTAAAAAATGATAAGAACAACATTTAATTGAGTTATAGAGTGGGACCATTAGAACGCATTATCGTGTATACACTTACCCATACTTGAAGTTCTCTTTTCTGCGTTTATTTGTCGGATCGAGGATTTTCCTGGGTCCATAATATCGTTTGTCGAATTTAATTTTATGGGATTCTGTGTGTGTCTTAATTTTTTTCTTATGGTTACCAGCAAGTTTTTTATGCGTTTTTGAAAAAGCTTTTGGCCGCATTTTTAAGGATGTATCTAAAGTTTGTCCATAACATAAGGTAATAGTTAAGTTATCCTCATAAAATATTTCGGACAGGACTTCGGTAAAACGGGTAGGAGTTATACCATCTAAATAATTTCCTATCAGAGAAATTCGTCATGTATTAATTTGTTCTTGAATAAACAATCTACGTGAGTTTTTAAAAGTAATTTTCAAATTTTCTTCTCTTATTTTGTCATTGTGTTTTTCTTTTACTATTATAGTAAAAATTTTATCCCTTCCGCGAGGAGTGATTAAAATTTGCCTTAATTTTGGATGCTAAAATTTTATTTTTTTCGCGTCGACTATGCCTAGATCTAATAGCAATTTGTCTATTGGGGATAAAAATTCGCAATTAGCTGTTGAAAAATGAA
>JBAGKK010026891.1:0-11149 GCA_037177015.1 Euceroptres primus
TATATATAATAAAAAATATTTAAAGAATCGGGACTCCGAGCGAGACTTGTATTCTAGACCGATAGCATTGCAGAGTTGAACCTTTCCATGGGATCATATCTTCTGGATATTAAAATTTCTATACAGAAGGCAGACACACTGTACGCTCTTCATCCTAATTTTTCAGATGTATTCGGATGACATATTGTTACTGCACTACTCAGAGGACAATGTACTTCAATGAAAACATAGATTGATTAATTATTGTAATATTGTAATATTATTTAATCGTTGCACCGCGAGAGCTGCCAAGCAGCGGTCACTTCAAGAGTCTTCGTGGATTATGTAAAATTTCTAACTTTAACTTCCAAAACAGTGTCTTCAAATTTTTGTCAAAAACGCATGTTTGGTGAATTTGTACTATTTTATTTCTTTGGTACTTTTTGGATACACCATCGCTCTAGTTTTAAACGAATGTGATGAAATTTCATATATGTCTAGGTCTTTGTCTAGCTCTTTTTGGCTCGTGAGCTTTTTGCGGCTCGCCTCGAATCCAAAAATCTTGGCTCGCACGAGCTGAGATTTTGCACTGTACATTGGTAACTTTAGAAGTATAGTATTAGTAGTTTAAAGTTTTTAAGACCTTATAGGTATTAATATTTTGAATTTATAAATTTTAATCGTTTAACCGTGAAAGAGAACAAGCAGCGGCCCACAGAGGACTATTTTTACAAATTTATTTTCAAAACATAATAGCTCTCGAAAGAACTAACTAAAATGAATGGGAATTGGACCACATTAAAGGTAATTAAATTTAAAATAAAGGAATACTATAGAGTAAAATCGGTCTGAATTTTCCAGCCTGGAAAATCTGTGAAAAATCGATCATTTTTGGCTAAAAATTGGAATTCAGTATTAGAAATTGGAAAAAATATGTTCCTTTGGTTACAATATATCACCTTTTATAGATTTTTGTATGCTGATTTTAAATTTGCAAGGAAAAATTGTGTAGCACATTGTCTTTCTGAAGAAAATCCCATTAAATGTGGAAAATGCAATATGGTGGTTCGAAAATCGTAAAAATGTCAGCAGCTTTACAAAAAGTAGTTATATTTAGGTTTTCGGTGTCGCTGAATTTAAATCGGATATAAAAATTTTCAAATTCACAATAGCGGATATAATATGGCGAACGAAATTCCAAAAAATCCTTCTTGACAAGAAACTTTCCTGAAAGTAAAAGAGGACATAAATAAATACGAGGTTTCGAATGCAAATTTTACAAAATAGTCCACTGTACGACGGTATTAGATTGTATGTAAAGCTCGGCAGTTTCAGGGTAAATACAATTATGAATATTAATAGGGATGAATTATGAATATTAATTTTTCAATTGCAGAAGGGCCTTTCCAAAGCGATGCTCTTTTGGTACCCGAAGGTTGCCTCTTCGACCACCTTCACAATCAGACGAAATGCTGGGAATCTCACAGGTAAAGGAAAATAAAAATGAATATTCTTTAATCAGCAATTAATGGTTCTAAGCGACTACATTAAAGATAAATTTTAATGTGGAATTAAATGTGGAATTGAAGGATGTATCCATTTAACACTCTTTTAAATAATAAAATTATGAAACATAATAATAACTCCCGGGCGATCCTATCGCCCGGGAGTATTTTAGCTTTCGCATTCAGACTTGTTTCAGACTCAGACATTCTATAAGCGAAAAATGAAAGTAGCAAGTTATCAGCTGTACCTTCAGAGGATGTTTCGGTTGGATGTACCCAGCCTGCCACTTCTGCAGGAATAAATGCCACGGCGGCGCATTATCTAGATACCAGACCTTTATGAAGCAGTGATGCGCTGTCACTGCATAGCAGAGTAAGTTCTCCCGAGTAAAAATGCTTCGACTTGGCTTCGACTTGTTTCGTCTTCAGTTCGACTTCAAGACGGTGATGTCTAGCTGCGTCTCAAAACTGAGACGAGACATAACACATCGTCTTACCTTTATGGTCACGAAAGGTTTTACTTGTCTCAAGACGAAGGAAATTTTCTCAAGACGACGAAACTTGTCTCAGGGAGAGCCTTGGCTTGGTAAAAATACCAAAGTTTTTGGGAAGGAAATTTCATTATCTACCGATTTTGAGGCACCGAAAAACCGTATTTTGTAACATTTTAAGGAAAATTTTTATATATTTGTAATCGTGAAAATACGTAGATTGTGAATTTTTAACTATCAATTTGCTAATTGCAAAACTGCAATTTTTTTTTCTTCAAATTTTAATCCTCTACACCTGGTCACTGTTGCAGCCTTAGCCTCGACCAAGTCCCAGGCGAGGACCCTTTCCACGAACTCTGCAATAAAGCAATGGCTAGGTGAGGAGGATTAAAATTTATGTTTGAAAATTTTTGCAGTTTTGTGATAAGCAAATTGATGGTTGAAAATTCAGATCCTGTGGATTTTCACGATAACAAGCATCTACAATTTGCTTTAAAAAGTCTAAAATTAGAATAAGTATCAAGTATCTCGTAAACGGTAAGAGACAACTAAAACCGGTTATCATTTTTAGAATTTCCATCAAAGGGATGTACTGTATAAATAATAAGGAAGAAAATATAAAAAGGTGATGACGTAAAAGTTAAGTATAATGTTGATGTGAATAAATAAGATAAATAATTTGTGAATTGTAAAAGGGGATTAGTGACGCCCCTAGGCCCCTTTGGGGTTTTATGACGCCCTGATCCTTCATCGAAACGAAAGGTCTGACTGCCATAAATCACTCTAATACAGTTGTTGCAAATCTCAGTCTATGTCTCCAACATGGCTTGCCAGAAGGAAGTTTAAATGAAAATGGGTTGTTGTCTTAAAATTCATATTTATTATAATTTCTAAATGCACTAGGAATATTCTGATCTAGTTTTTAAAATCAGTTCACGTGGAAAATTTATTAAAAATAGGATTTGAATGAAAAAATATTATTTTACGATTATCAGAATTTTTATTATATAAATATAATAACAATTGAGTAAAAAACTGTCTCTCATTTAAATATCTTACATAATGTAATACATAAAGAGTACAAAGAAATTACAAATAAATTTTAATAGATGTTTATCAAATACAATGGATGTTATATTGAAAATAAGCTTCTATGAATCTATACATGCATATATGTATAGATTCATAGAAGCTTATTTTCAATATAACATCCATTGTATTTGATAAACATCTATTAAAATTTATTTGTAATTTCTTTGTACTCTTTATGTATTACATTATGTAAGATATTTAAATGAGAGACAGTTTTTTACTCAATTGTTATTATATTTATATAATAACAATTGTGTATAATAATTATAGCTGCGCACAGCTCGAAGTAAATTCGTCTAGTAATTTTCGTTAAGTTTCGAAACTTTATAATTTTTCCACTTTTCGTTAAGGTCATGATACACAGATTCTGTAGCTTGCCTCATATAATAAACAGATGATGATACTCGTAAAACGATATTTTTTGATTAAAATGCTATTTTTAATAAATTGGCCACGTGAACTGATTTTAAAAACTAGATCAGAATATTCCTAGTACATCTAGAAATCATAATAAATATGAATTTGAAGGCAACAAACGATTTTCATTTAAACTTCCTTCTGGCGAACCGTGCCAAGCCATAGAAACTTGTCTCCAAGACATAATTTGAAGTCTAGCTTCGTCTCAAAAATGAGACATTGAAACATGTATTCAATTCGACTTGAGCATGTCTCGATTGGGGATGTTTCAAGCCTAAACCAAGTCGAAGAATTTTTGCACAGTGGTCCCTGGACTTGACTTTGTTCGTACTAGAGGTCTACGACCAGGCTCAAGGGCCTGTCATAAAACAAATGTTATAATAATAAATAATGATAATAACAATGCGCAAAAACATCAGCGCAACATGTGTTCGGCATACATAGATTATAAACAAGCTTTTCTCTCGGTACCCCACGATTACTTGCTAGGGATCCTCAGGACATACAAGATTTGTCCATGCCTGATTCAATTCTTATGTCACGCTATGTATCTTTGGAGCACAAGAATAAAGTATTTTGATCTTCGATTGTCGAGGATTTCCAGGTTCAGTGCACTGTGTTTCTTCTTGGCGTTGGACCTACTTAGCAGGACACTCAACAACACGTCCTATGGGTACAACGTAAAGTAAGGCAGAGGTGGATACGATCAAATCCGCCGTCTCTATACAGATGACCTGAAATTGTACGCCGGCTCGAGAGAAAAACTACAGAAATTACTTAACATCTTATTGCAGTTTTATAATGACATCAATATGGAACTCGGGTTGGACAAGTGCAGGAAACTACATTTAGAAAGACGAGTGGTGAACACAGAGTTGAGACTTAACGATCAGGCGCTCATTGAGACCATGACGAAGGAAGAGCCATATAAATATCTAGGTATCCTTTAGCTGTTGGGACCCTGTCACATTGCTGTTAAGGATGCTGTTAAGGATGCCTTTGTCAAGCACTTGAAAGCCATTTTGGAAACTAGCTTCAACTCATCCAACAAGATAAAGCCATTAACACCTACGCGATCCCGCTTCTCAATACTCTTTTGTGCTCATCAAGTGGTCAAATACCATCCTAGAAAACATAAGCAGAATAATTTGGGTAAAATAGTAAAGTATCGAATGTGTTACAGAAGTTCGGCAAGTGACAGGATCGTCCTGTCACGTTGCTCTGTGGGCAGACTCATTTAGGATGTCCAGCAATTGTGTGCATCACAGAGCACACAGTTGACCACGTATTTTAACAGCAAGCGTGACATCCCACACTACGATAACATATGTAATGAAGATGTCAACTATATGCCTCTTATAGTCTAAGAGCTAGCGAAAAAAATTTAACGTGATAAGGTACAAGGGTAATTTATGCCTAAAATGTTAATATTACTCTAAATTAAGAGGTAGAAGGCAGAAGTCAGCTTGTAGTCTGAAAGCGTGGGTGGAGGATCAAATATGCGGATTTTAAAGGAAAAAAAAAACGTGACAAGGTAAAAGGCTGAAAATTAGTATTTACATTGTTTTTGTAAATATAAAGAAGGAAAAAAATTGGTAGAATCGTAGGTGGAGACTAAAGGGTTGGCAGAAGTCATCAAAGGTAAAAATCAAATTACTGAAAAATACGTGATAAGGTACACTTCTGCCAATTTGCACATTTACTTGTTAGATTATGTAAAAACTGCATGTAAATTGGCAGAAGTGAAAATAGAAAATTAATATTGAAAAAGTTGAAAAACGTATGTGACGCGCGGTATATGCTTGACAGACGTTGTCGTTATTTTTTCGTTGTTTTATAGGTGTACGTCATGAGGTACATTTCTATAATTAATTAAATATTGAATGATATAACTCATTTCCTTTCCCTTTAATATATACTTTTATATTTTATAATTATTTATTTAAATATCAAGAATTTACTGTTTTTGAAATTAAAAATAATAAAATTTACATTAAAATAAATTAAATTATTAAATTAAAATATAATTAATTTAATTTAATAAATTACGTAAATTAAATTAAATATTAACATTAGCATTAATCTTAACAGATTAAAATTTTCAATAACTTTTAAAATATTTAATAAAAAAAATATTAATATTTTGATCAAATTAATATATAAATTATTATTAAAAAATTTAATTTAATTATAAACTATTTATTAATAAATTAGACCTGGTTTTTATACTTCTAAAAGTTATTTATAAACTCTGTTTTGAACACTGAAAAAAAGACTGAACAACTCCGGTAGGAAGACATGCATTGTTAGGTCAAGTCAATAAAAAACACAGCACTTTAATAACCAAAAGGATGACGCCGGAAAGCGCTGTCTTTATTAAAAATAAATTAAACTTTATATTTAAAATCAACAGAACTTGTTGCTTGGAGAACGCGGACTGACGAGACGAGAAAAGAAAATTCGGGAACCGAGCAACAAGACAATGCGTGAGAGAGCTCAAAAATGATAAGACTGATTTAGACATAAAGTTTGACGTCATTCAATAAGAAAATAAAATATAAGGGCAAAACGAAGAAATGTAAATTTCTTCGAGAAATAGGAATACAATTTTAAAATTAGTTAAAAGAAAAAAATAATAAAACAGTAAACAAAAACAAACAATTTACAACATTCCGCCCGCCTTTCGTCGCAGACGAAAAAGACTAATGATGACTGCACTTAAGATGAACGTGAAAGGAGACACAGTTTAACGATTAGTAGATCGAGTGTGCTAGTCTTTTCTTGATCGTGACAACCCGAACAAGGCCATCGTTGCCAGGATGCAGCTGTAGAACCCAACCCATAAGTCATTGAGTAGGTGGAAGGTTCTCATGTCGAATGAGACCTAAATCTCTAATCTATATGGATGGCGATGAAGTAGTCCCCTTGGATCGAGGTTGAAGATCTTTCAAATACTCAGCTGACCAGCGCTTCCAAAAATGATCACGCATTTGCTGGATCAGTTGCCAGCGAGTCAATCGATTTGGAAGAACGTCTGCAAGCGATGGTTCTGGAACTGCATTGGGCGGACCTTCAATCAGAAAATGTCCTGGCGTGAGGGCAGAAATATATGTTGTATCATCTGACTCAGCTCTGAGAGGCCTAGAATTAAGGCAAGCCTCAATTTGAGTTAATAGAGTCGTCATTTCTTCAAACGTTAATGTAGATTCTCCAATGACTCGAAGGCAATGGAATTTCGTCGATTTAACTGCAGCTTTCCACAAACCTCCGAAGTGAGGTGCTGCAGGAGGATTGAATCTCCACTGGGTACCATGCGAAGAAAGATATGTAGCGACGGAAGCAAACTCTGCTGATGATGCAGAAAACATTTCCTTTTGTTGGCTATCTGCTCCCAAAAAATTTGTACCATCGTCACTAGACAACGTTCGACAAAGACCACGACGAGAGGTGAAGCAAATGTAAGCAGCTATGAAGGCTTCTGCAGTATAATAATCAGAAACCAGCTCGAGGTGAACTGAGCGGGAGGCACAACAGCCGACAATGCAAATCCAGGCTTTGTAGGAATGGTGACCTCATCCTTTGGAGGTGCGAATTTTGATGGGTTCAGCATAGTCTACCCCAGTGTTGATAAATACTCGTTCAGGTGGAGTAATGTGGATGGAAGAGAGGTCACCCATCAGCTGCTACTGCTACCTCTATTTTTGACGCATTGAATACACCGATGAATCAATGCTCGTACCAAACTGCCACCTCGAAGAATCCAATAAGATTTTCGTAACGTTCCAAGGGTAAGTTTGACACCCCCATGAAGACAGCAAAGATGACAATCACGGATGATGAGAGTTGTAAGAATAGATTCCGGAGGTAGAATCAGCGGATGCTTCTCATCATAGGTTAGAAGAGAATGCTTTAAGCGACCTCTGACACCAAGAAGTTGACCATCGGAAAACGGAGTTAACTTTATCAGAGTGCTACTCTTAGAAATCGTCATTTTATTTTTCAGAGCGATGATTGCATTTAAAAAATAGCGATCTTGTTCTTGCTGAATCCAGAATAAAAGAGCCGCTCGAGGATCTGATGCCATTAAAGTCGAAGAGACGATGATAGAACGACATTTCAAGGCGTCTCGGAATCAAAGACACCAAGCAGTGACTCGTATCAATTTTTAAGATTTCGAAAGCTGACAAGCCGCTAAAAGCACAGTCAGCTGAATTGTCTGCACCCGGAACATGATGCCAAATAGCTGACGGAACGGTCGTTTGAATTTGCGAAACCCGATTCCGATGTACGTCATCCATCTTGTTGTTACAGCGGAAATCCAATGAAGTGTGTTTATTGAATCAGACCACAAATTTAGAGCAACTTTAAACTGAAGTTGATTTTGAAGGTGCTAACAAGATGAGGCACATAGCTCAAGACGAGGAAGTGGAACAGTTTGAACAGGAGCGACCTTCGTTTTTGAAAATATGAGTTCAATGAAACAATTTCCGTTAGGCGAAATTGTCTTTAAATATGCGTTCTCAGAAGCGTCAGCGAAGCCATGAAGTTCGAAAGAGCACTCTGACGAACAAAATCCTATCCACCGAGATATACTAACTGCGGAAAAACGAGGAAGATATTCATAATACTTTTTCCAACGATGACGAATTCCTTCAGGCAAAGGATCATCCCAGGATAAATTAAGCTTCCAGAGTTCCTGGATAAAGATTTCTGCGATGATGATAACAGGTACCAACCATCACACAGGATCAAATAATTGGGCTGACTGGCTGACGACAAGGCGCTTAGTTATGACACCTTTAATAGGCCAAATGTCAATTTGGAAAATAAAACAATCAGTACTGGGTTGCCAAGTTAACCCAAGCATCGAAACCGATGTTTCTGACTGCCAAGATATATCCGCAGACAACGCGTGCAGATCTTCCGGAATGCGCTGCATTAGCTCATGACTATTTGAGTTCCACTTTTTGAGCGTTAAGCTGCCCGCCGTGAAGAGACCACGTAGTTGGTTGTGTAATTCAATAGCATCTTCCGAGCTATTAGCTTCTGATAAGACATTATTAACATAGATGCCATTTTTATCACTTTAGCAGCCATGAGAAATCCATCCCCTTCTTCAAGACCAAGCTGCTGAACGGTGCGAAGAGCCAGAAATAGAGCATAAGTCAGCCCATATGTGATAGTGCTGAGTCGAAATACTTGAACTGGCTCATTTTAACTTTTGCGCCACAGAATAAGTTCGAGATCCCGATCATCTTCGTGGACAATGATCTGTCGATTCATTTCCTCGACATCTGCAGAAAAGACGATGAAGTGAAGACGCCACTGCAGCAAGATATATGAAATATTTAACTGCAGTTTTGGCACTGCCTAAAAACACTCTTTCAATAAAATGTCTCGACTTGATCGCCGAGACCCATTAAAAACTACTCGTAGTTTCTTGGTTGAACTAGATTCACACCAAACTCCATGATACAGAAGGAAAAATGACCGCGGGATACTCCTTGGATCTGCAGGGATGTTGACTTCATATGCTGAAGTTTATGGTATTCTTCCATAAATTTGGAATACGCTTCGTGAAGATGATCATCTCGCTTGAAGCGTTGTTCCATATGAAGTAACATGCGAAGAGATGGAGTGTAAGAATCTCCTAACTATGTGACGTCACTCTTGATTGGAAGATGCAAGACGTATCTCCCATCTTTAGTCCTAGAGTGAGTCTTTTCAAAATATTTTTCACACTCTTCTTCCTCAGCTGTCCGGAAAGGCTTAGGAGGCACGACTTCTGAATCCTCCCAAAATTTTTGAAGGCCAAAGAAAAGTTCGTCACTCTTGGAACAATGAAACATATTAACTTTAGATGAATCTTGCGATGAGTTATTCCCTGTAGGTCCACAGAGATTCCACCCGAAGACGGAATTTTGAGCTACAGGATAGCCTGGGGGACCCTTTCGAAGACCTTGTTCAATTAATATCGAATAGACATCTACTCCTAAAATTAGATTAATCGGAGCAGTTCCACTCAAGTTCGGATCTGCTAATTGAAGACCAGTGGGATGAGGCCATTCCTCAAGACTAATTTGATGTTTTGGGCGTTTAGAAATCAACTTCGGCAGAACAAGCCCGGAGTTGAAGTTTGAAACTTGACTCAAACCTTGGCGAGACAACGACGTTGACTGATCCACGAGATGTTTCCGACTTACGTTCCCCCACTCCTAAGAGAACAACAGGACCTCTGATACGAGTGAGTTGTCAGGAAAACCAATGGTGATTTGTTCTAAGAAATCTGCATCATCGAAACCGCATTAGTAGATTGTGCTTGATGAGGCGTTGAAGATGCAGTTGGCATCATCGAAGAAGACTGTCCTGAGCTTGAAGATGGGTCATGAAGCATTGTATAATGCTTCGCCTGACAAATCTGACACAAATTCTTTGAAGCACAATTCTGGAACGAATGAGACCCTCAACAATTGGTATACAATTTTCTTTAAAAAATGAACTTTTTCTTTCGTGCTACAGACTGACTTTGAAACTGTAGACACGACATTAGATAATGCAGTTCACGGCAGAAAAAGCACTTTCTTTCCTGAAATGTTTCGCAAGCTGCTCCTTAGACGGTTGTTCTTTCACTGGCTGCTCTGTAATTGCGTTGACGTTGGCTGTTGTAGAATTCGACGACTTCGTGGACATTCCAAACCTTTTCTTTTGAAATTGAGACTTGGAAAATTGCTGAGATGAAGACTGATTAGACTGATTTGGAGTAGAATCTAAAGCTTCCAAGGTCTGAAGCCTGGTCTGTAAAAATGTATTCAATTGGTCAAACGTTAGAGGATTCGTGGAATTTCGAAAAGAAGTTTCCAATCGCGGCGAGACTGACGATCTAATTTCTCTACAGTAATATATACTAGCCATGATGACCATTTGTCGACCGGTTCTTCCAAGGCAGATAAAGCTTCGATGTTATCAACCATTGCATTATAAACTTCCTTCAGAGCACTATAAGACTCAGCTTTCATTGGCTGAATTGAAAAGAGCTCAGCCAAATAAGAATTGATAAGAACTCTTTTATTCTCAAAGCGCAAAGTAGATTCTAGCAACGTTGATAATTGCCTTGAGTTATCGGAATTTAATGAAGAAGTTAGCTGCTTCACCTGTGAGGCTAAATTTTAAGTGATGAAGCTTCTCCACTAACAAGACCCCAGAATTTGAATGAACCATAGATGTGAACAAATCTTTAAAATTTGCCCACTCCGTGTAATTTCCAGAGAATTTAGGCAATTCAATCTTTGGAATTGAGCGATACGATAATCCAGCAATTTGTGGAGCTGAATCATTCATCGATGTAGAAGCAAGGTCATTCGAGAATCTTTCCAGTTCGTTCATAAAGGCTCCTTTTGCGACTAGACATGCTTCTTCGGTGATTGCATAGAAATTACTAGTGAAATAAGTGTTCGCGGCATTCTGATCGCGCATTGCGTATAGTGCATAACATGACCCCGAGGCCTGGAACATCGTAAATCGATATAAATTGTATCTACTGGTTTTGATATTGCATTAAATATTTTAATCATATTCGCCTGCAGTTAGCCTATAAAAATTAGTTTCCGGAGCCCACCACGAGGAGGTTGCAGTACGTTTTTGAACTCCATTTGGGGTGCTTAATTA